>LZPO01046126.1:3485-16080 GCA_001675575.1 Neotoma lepida | reverse complement strand
TGTGTGCATGTCCATATGTGTGTGCATGTCCGTGTGTATGTGTGTGCATGTCCATGTGTGTGTGTGTGTGTGCATGTCCATATGTGTGTGCATGTCCGTGTGTATGTGTGTGCATGTCCGTGTGTGTGTATGTGTGTGTGTGCATGTCCGTGTGTGTGTGCATGTGTGTGCATGTCTATGTGTGTGTGTGTGTGTGTGCATGTGTATGTGCATGCCCCAGTATCTATGAGCATTGGATACAAGACCACCAGATATCAAAGTCTGTGTACACTTAAACCTGTGACCTGTGCACATCACTCAATGTATTGTAAATCTCTAGCTTACTTCTAATACCAGATACAATCTGAAAGTATATGAAGAGTTGTTATTGTTTAGTGGACAATGATAAGCAAGAGTCTGCAAATGTTCAGCACACATTTGAATTTTAAAAATATTTTGAAGGTCCACAAGATGTATCTTCAGATAAGGGCGTTTACTGTGCAGGCCTGCCAACCTGAGTTCAATTCCTGGGATCCACAGTGGAAGGAGAGAACCAACTGCCCAAAGGTGTCCTCTAACCTCCACACATCTGCTGAGCTGTGCACTCACACATGTATTATACATATATACACAATAGTAAATAAAATCTAAAACAATGTTTTGAATCCATGGATATGGAACCCATGGATATAAAAAGATCACTATATACAAATATATACATATATGTATACATTTATATGTGTTTATGACATGAGGTATATATACTATTAAAAACACATTTTCACCACAGCTACATCATGTAGGAATTATTACACTGTATAGAAATTGAGACACAGACAGATTGAATAGCTGACTCCATCCACCTGCTATTAAGCAGTAGAGTTAAAGGGCTGGCGATATATCTCGGTAGTAAAGGTCTATCCTTGGTCTTCTAGGGGACCTGATTTTGGTTGCCATCATCCTCATCAGGCTTCTCACAACTGATTGTAGCTGTAGCTCCAGGGAATCTGACAGCCTCTCTGGCCTCCAGACACATGTACACATGTGACAAACATTGGCTCAGACATACCAACACACACCACACACACACACACACACACACACACACACACACACACACAATTTTCTAATTACAAGAATGTTTTTAAGCTCAGAGCTATGTCTAGTGTACGTTGGAGGATGATTTCTTATTCACCTTCATGCAATACAGAATGTAGCATATGCTCATGGAGTTTGTGAGGCTGACAGAATTAAACTAATCAGAGTCCAGAACAGAACTCCGCAGTAAATTACTGGAGGTCAGAGGCCCCTCTCCTAGCCCCACCCTAGACTCCCATTTAAATTTTTTTTGTCGTGAGGAAAGATCTCATTCTAACATTCTAAGGAATAGGTAAAACTCTACAAATTTTCAAAGAAATATAGTAATTTCACTTTATTCTTTAGCTCTATCAGGGAGAGAGTAAATGGCTTGAATATTCCAATTTTCATCTAAAAAGAATGTGCTGTAAAATTAATTCAATAGTAGCATATGGAAACCATTTTCGATTTAGCAAGTCCTCTGAACATTAAAGGAGACATAGCGCCTGAGGGTCCTAAAGAACAGTATGAATCGTGCCTAAGAGGAGCACTTTGAGTGTTAAGATGGTTCTCAAATGAAGTCTTTTAAAGGAAGAAGAATCTCATTGATTGAAGAAATTGCTCAAAATGCACGTGTCCATATTTTAACTAAGAGTAGCTAATGAAGGAGGACAAAATTTGAAGGAGCTTGGGGAAGAAAATGAAAGCAATATCAGAATCTGGGCAACTCCAAGAAAGAGGCTTATTATACTTAAAAAAATCTTTACATTATAGAAGCCAATAAACACTTAGCCAAGAGAACCAGAAACTGTACTACAAGTTAGCACAGCCTCAGGAGCCAGTCAGGGTTACAGAGTGGTGCAGAATCAGAGACCACTGACAGACTGCATTGCTAGGCTCATGATTTAAAAATAAGTCCATCCTTAGGTCAGAAAAAACTGTGAATTGCCCCAAATAGGCTTCTAAAAACATACTTGAATAACTGGAATAGCATAAACCATAATCACCACATTCTCTAGAAAACTAACTGAGAAAACACCCCTGGAGTGTCAGAACGCCAGAGGATTTTGCCCCACCCAAACCACAAGCAATAGTGGAATCTCTAGAGGGTGTGCAATAGGGTTAGCAGCTAGACAGAGGCAGCAGAGGGGAAGAGCAGAGTTTGATGGCTCTGTGAACACTGCAGAAGAGAAATTGCCAACAAACAGTTAAAGTACACAGGCCCTCACTTGGAGGTTCTCAGCAATTATTGTGAGAATATTGCTGGAAAGGAGATGGCACCAAGCCCCGATTTACAGGTGAATGAAATAGAAAAGTTCTCAACCAAACACTAAGGAACTCCAGAGTGACCAGTAAGTAGTGGGATGGTTTAAATACTCAAGAGAACCCTCAGAAATACCTAACTAAAACCTCTTTATTGTGGAAAACACTACTTTCATTCTCTGTTTTGAAAAATAACCTGTGAAGAGAATTTAAAGTGAAGACTGAATATGAGCAGTATCATCCCATGAGCTAAATAAACAGAAGGCAAGCTAGCATTTATGTTTCTCTACTTCCTTAATGTGGGTATAATATGACCATTTGCCTCATGTCCTGGCTGCCATATCTTTCCCCGCCACTGTGGACCGCACCTTCAAACTATGAGGCCAAATGAACCCTTCCTAAGCTGATTTTGTCTGGTATGTGATCCCAGCAACAAGAAACAAAACATAACTAGTATAAATATGGTAGAACAGCAAGGACAGATGCTCGCCCAAAAGAACAATGAAATTACGGATAATAAGTGTATGCTAGAAAGTAATTAATAAAAAAATCAGGTGAAAACTAATACAACACTGAGATCTAAAAATGAAGAAACAATGGAAACTATCAAAGGACAACGTCTACGGTGGGTAAACATCAATTGGGGATTGCTGTAATTCAGAAACAGACTGAGTCACTGTGCTCTGGGGGTTATTACAATTTACCAGATGCGTAAAATATTTCCCTTTTGTTCCCAATTGAAATACCAAGTTGTCTTAAGGATCCCCTCTTCCCTGGGTAGAGCTGAACTCGAATTTTCACTCAGCTTCTTGAATCCATCAAAAGTTCTTTTCAATTTCTCATCCTTTAATTTATTGTTTTCAAATGGGCAAGTGCCTCCATAGTAAAAGCAATGAGCTCTGGGTCCCTTTTTCTTCTGAATCCTGGCCCCATAAATCCACACTATGTGGTTTTTCAACACTTTGAATTTGTTCTTAAACAACCTACTCCACAATCATCAGAGGTAAAAGTCTGGAAATTCATTTTAAANAGAAGTATAAATAAATAAATCTCCAGAGGAAAAGTGACATAGAAGACAGGAAAAGAAAGCCTAGCCTGTGTGTAAGTCAGAGTGGGCAGGGCAAAGGAAGGCAGTGAGCAAAGCAAATACGAACTTCACAAAGCCTGGAAAGATTCATGAAATAAAAAAGAACACCTGGATTGAAAGATCACTGTTGACCTTGGAATGATGAATCCAGAATACTCAGTGCTGAGGCAATATTTGAACAAAACCAAACAATAAAAAAAAACTATGTGTATTTTGGCATTAAAGACTCACTATAAAAATGAATAAATCATACTTACATCTGACTTCATTTTCTCATAAGATGGTGGAACAACGTACTTGCGATGCTAAAGAAAATATGAAGCCATGATTCTTATACACAAACTACTCTGAAGTTTAAATCACACAAAAATCAAAGCAGTTGTAAACATGCAAGTGCACATAGCCTGTAATTCCCTGAGAAAACTTCCCAGGAATGAAGCTCCCTTCAGGAAACTACAGGACAGGCTCCAGCCAAACTGCAGACCCACAAGAGCCTGCCAACAAGTGATATTTGAACAATGACAGATGAATGAATTTAGAAGTGGTGGTGGTGGGGTTAATGCATCTCAGGATTCAGATAGAAAGGAAAGGAATGGGGCACTATTGCCATCATAGAATTGAGAATGTGGTGAAAGTGTTACTTTTAGAGATAAAACTTAGATCCAATAATTTAGCACCCTTATTTTTTAAATAAGTCAACTGTTGCGTTGAGTGCTGTGGCTAAGATGTACAGATGGTCCTTGGCTGAGCCAGGAAATTGATCCAGAGTCTTTTGGTGCTTGGTGAAGTTAGCTTAAAAAGCTTATTCAATGACATTAAATATCATTACTCACCCCACACACACAAATAAACAAAAAATCTTGTTCCTTGTAACTAATGCCAAACAAAATCATTTCACTTTACTTAAAATTTGCTGCAACTTAAGTCTATTATAGAAACACTAGAAATAAAATCTATTCCTTTAGTTCAGAGATCTAGAAAAAAACTTATCAGTTATAAACATGATGTTTTGGGACTTTTCTATCTTTGAACAACAGTATACTCATGTTTAAAAGAAAACTAGAAGTATATGACAAAGAGGTTGACAGACTTCCTCACCACATACGTCATGATCATTTTCATGATCAGTAAACACTGTACTAAATCACAGGCTTCAAAACAGATTTTTTATCAACATAAATGGAAACTTATGTGTTGACTTGTATTTAATTTTCCTGAGGCTCCTGTGCAATATATTTTTAAGTGGCTCTCTCTTGTCTGCCTCTAATTGATCTTTGGATTTGAATGACATATAGGCATAAGTTTTAGATTGGCCAAAATGATCAGTTTCAGTCTCTCCAAGCTTCCTGAATCTGGAGATGGGTTTTCCCTTGAGTGGAAAAGAAGGAGAAGAGAGTAAGAGTGACAGCGAGAAAGGCCGAATGCTAAGAAGAAAGTAGCTATGAGCAGATGAGCTGGACGTGAGCTTATTTGAATACACAGTGTTTTCTTGCAGGCCCAGCCTCTTGTGCAGATGCAATAATGGGGTCTGCCTCTGGAGAAGAAAAGCTTCTTCGTGAAAGGTCTGGAGAAGACTAGGGCAGCCACAAGGAGCCGCCTAGCTCCATATTTAGGGGCTGAGTTGGTAGAGCCTTTCTTTCCCCAGTCCACATCATATCAAGTATATTAAAAGGCAATAATTTTTCACAGAAAATAGCAATTCCAGCTCACCAAATGAAAGTTTAGCTCTAAATGACCTATAAGCATTTAATGTGTGTGTGTGTGTGTGTGTGTGTGTGTGTGTGTGTGTGTGTGTGTGTGTTTCAATAGTTTACATTATGGTCCCAGTGATTTGTTGATTTTTTTGGACATCAACGTGTTTTGCAGGCTTAAAATTGGTTATTACATTTTTCATCATTGCTGAGAGCAGGATCAAAGACATCTAAAGGCAACAAATCATTGCATAGTAACTAAGAGCATAATTTCATAAGAAATAAAGTCACTAAAAGTAGAAATGTCCTTACTAATGAAAACATTGACAAAAGAAATTAAGATCTATAGAATAATAATTGAGTTTCTGGAGCCATATTGCTCCCCAGCTTTGATTTTCTTATTTATAAAATAAATAAGAATAAATAAGACTATCAAGAGCATTGGCTTTACAGGAGTATTGTGATCAAATGATGCAACACTGTAAAATGCTTAGTGTAGGTGTTGACAGGTCTCAGCAAGGGTTAGCTGATGTGCTGTCACTGCCGTTGGGATCATTGTTGCTATTCCTGTGATCCTATGAGGAAGATGTAGAGGTCACAGTCACAATTCTGCCTCCCTATGGGTGATTCACAATGGTTCTCATCAGTGTCACTCACAGATGTGTGATGGTGGCTTCTCCTTTGCTTCTACTTTATTCCCTGGGTGGGAAAGATGCCACTATTTTTTCAGGGGTCTTTTTGGATAGGAGACTACCCAGCTAAGGCTCCCTCTCCTCTTGAGACACTGGTCAACATCATTTTGATAGATTCTTGGGACTTGGCTCTGGTTTGGCATGTGGTATGTGACAATCTTCACTGTTGCTGTTATTACTTGATACTATTGCTGCAATCTTAACTAAAACCTCATTGCTGTTACACTTCACATCCAGGCTCTCAGAACAATGCTCAATTAAATTTGGGTTATAGAAGAAGATCAACAAGTAGAATAAACAAAGTTTGGGATTTAGGTCAACTTGAGTTCAAATCTTAGGATTAGTGGCTGGTTTTGAGGCTAGGATCGCTTGCATGACCTCTCTGTGAAGAATTCTTATTAGTAGTTAAATGGACAAGATAATGCCATCTCAGTAGGGTTTGGGGAAGATGAAAGAGGGCAGCTAATAAGCTTGGACTAAAGCAAATTCCTCAAATTGTTAGTTTTTACTTAGGCTTTATATATTTACATATATATCTGTCTTAATTTATACCTTTCCTTCTCTTTCTTTTGCTATTCTAGTTTCAAGTTTGCATTAAAGATTTACAGAACAGTGATTTCAAATTTATTTTCCAGGCCCCTTTGAATGCAGAGGTATCTTTCTGGCTCATGTAGGTAACACTCTGATACCTCATTTTCTACTANTCCTTAGGCAATTGCTTTCCTTGGAATAGTTTGTTTCTATGTGTTTGACCTTGTCTTATTTTCTGATTTTATTACTTAACATAACCATTAGCTTGTTTGATTACCTTTAATTAAGTTGAATTGGCACCTGAACATGGAAATACCCTTGTTTCTTGGTAGGCCAAGTTTCTCCTTTGCGGCTTGTGACAATTCATTCTGCTAATTTTGCCTTTTACAAATAAATGTGGTACTTCTGCCCTGATCGCCATCTTAGAAGAAGAGCCAATTATAAAATAATTCATTAGAAAGAGCACTACAATCATGATATATATTTTATATAAATAATATTTATATGTAATATATAGAAATTTATCTATATATATTAAAAATAGAAAGTCCTTTTTTCAGTTAGTAAGGAGCTCTCTCATGCTGTAGTTGTCAGAAACCACCATGCTTCACTTGTCATTCCAAGCCTCCGTCTGCTCAGTCCATTCCTAGAACAGAACTGTATAGGTTACAATTAATTAAAACCCTTAGGCTCTTGGCCAAAAGCCAAATCTCCAACTATGGTTTTTATCTCTCATATGGTTTATATTTTTAAATGTGTTCTATTTTACATATCACTTTGACTTCTAAAAATCTTTCAATCTCCTCTAGTATTCAAACAACAATATAAGATTAGTAAAGTCGTTGCCCATTGAAGAAAAGATGCGCAGATGACTTTAGGAGAGGAATTGTGGGGGTGCATACACGTGAGTGTGATCATTCTCTCTCTGTCTCTGTGGCTCTCATACACACACACACACACACACACATACACACACACACATACACACACACATACACACGTACTGAGAAAGAGTAAAAAAAGGTCTTTGTCCTTTCTGAATTCTGGGCCCTTTCATCCCCCAGGGAATACAAACTGGCTTTTCTAAATTCTGGGCCCTTTTTCAAAGGTATTGAGTTCTGTTTTCAGAGAAACAGGAAGCTTCTTGTGTTCGAAGGCCTAAAGGAGATGGGAATAGGGACTTAGTGTGAGACCAGAAGCGTCAGGAGCAGTCTATAACTAGGAGAACTCCTGTGACTATTGCCTTAAACATCCATGTGGCCCATCCAGGCCTGGACTCCTGGGACCACGGTGGGAGTGTCGGGGTGTCCCACAAGGCAGGCTCCCATGAACTGCATGAGGGAACCCTGAGAAGTCTTAAACTGCCCATGTATGTTTTCCTTGGAATCCAGTTGTTTCTAGAATTGATGACATCTTAGTGTGCTCCATAGCAAACACCCCTGGAGACATGTGTTCACCAGGAGCCACAGATTACTTTGTAGTCACATAGCCCAGGTTTATTGAGTAATCAGCATATGTCAAGTTCTTGGTTTGTAATTAGACTTTTCAAAGGAAAGACAAAAATCCTTTTCTTTCTAAAACTCCTGGTTCTATCTTGAAGCCAGAAGCAGCAATGTTTGTTGCTGATTGGATGTAGTGTAAGCAGAGGGCATTGAAGGTGACACCAGGCTTTTCAGCTAAGCAACTGGAAAGGTAAGGTTTTATTTATTAGTAGATTGTGGAACTAAGAGGAAAAAGGCGTTTTGGGTAATATCACACATTGTTTTTTTAATGGTATATTAAGTTGAGGTGTCTGTTAGATATGCAGTTTAAGATATCTAGAAGGTAGATAGTTGGAGTTGTAAATTAGAGGTTTGCAGTAGAAGCCTGTAAGTGTAGAGACTTCCTAAAGAGTGATTAGAGATGGCGTTTACAGCCACTTGTGTGGACAAAGTTCTTACCTTCATGACCCTGACATTCAACCTGATTTTGGCATAGAACCATGTACATGTTACAGGACAGATCAGGACTATGAGCACCCATTTAACACCAATATTGCTTTAATTTAAATACATAATGAAATTTGAACACTTCCTGTAGGAAACACTCAGTGAGAATTGTACTGGTGTGTAAGTGTTTGTCACAGAAAATCCAAATGCCCAAGGAGCTAAGTAAAAACAGTGCTGAGTATGATTAGAAGAGAGGAGAAAAACTTTGCAGTTTTAATTGAGCAAATGGTATGACATCCCAGCTCAGTAGTGGTAGAGCTTCTGTGAGCTTCTGTGAGCCCCATGTGAACTACAACGGGTATGTGAACTGCTGCCCAGAGTAGCAGTAGCTGGAACAATGGACCCAGGAGAAGCAGTTCTGAGTTCACACAGCCGATCTCTAGGTCCAAAGAAATGGGGACATGGTGGTTGATAGTGCTCCACGCTGGTGGTTGATGGTGCCCCATGCTGATCCAGACTCTTGCCACCGCACAGCACTGTGCACTTGAGCAAACCTTCTGAAACCTAGAGTATGACTGCTCCTTTAATGCAACTGTGAGTTTAAGGAGAATGCTCCACCATGGAGTTCAATGTGTGCTTAGCCTTTTAGTTGGTCTGAGACCTCTCTTTCTCCACTTCTGCTGTGCTAAGATTACAGGTGCATATAGCCATGCCTGCCTTTTATATGGACACTGGGCATCAAACTCTGCTTCTCATGCTTTCACAGCAAGCACTTACTGAATGAACCATTTCCCAAGCCCCTAAACTGTTAAAAAATCATAATAATAAACTTGCTCACATCACAATGGTATTAATCTGTCAAGAGGTGGTTTTTCCCATGACCTGAGCACCTCACATTAGGCCCTACCTCTCAACAGCACTGCTCTGGGGATCATTTTCCACCCATGGATTTTGGGGGGACGAATTCAAACCATCACAACAGTGGGATTAGAAACAGAAGAAACAGAGAAGACTTTCTGATAAAGATCAGTATGGCTATGGTTTGTAATTGGTTGGCAGGCTGGTGCCTTCATGTCTGCCATTTTAGGCATGTAAAGCGTCAGCAGTGGGAGTGTCTGCATGACTGCAAACCTCAGAAGAACACAGTTAGCCTGTGCTGAGTGTTAGAGACAGGTAGGAACTGGCCACCAGCACCCAAGACAGCAGTTGCTCACTGCAGACATTTTGAAATCAAAGGGTGATTTTAAAAGTGGACCTTTTTGGTGATGGTGACATGTCTTCGGTTCAGACCCACTGGTGATTCTTTCCTAAAACTGAAGAATGTTGTTGGCCTAGGCTTCAAGCATTTGATTCCAAATGTGGTATTGTACTCATAACTTCACAATTCATAATGGAAGACGAGGAGTTCATGGATCTGAAGTAAGTGATCTGTTTATCAGGTAATTTATGAGTATCTTGCCAGGCATCAGGATAAGATCTGAAATGTTGAAATCTTAAGTTTCCAGTGTCCCTGGAGTGTCATCTCTTCCATCTACCTCACACTGAATCTCCTGCACTCTTTACATGATCACTCTTTTCCATCCGTGCTACCTCATTTCCATTCCTCACAAAGGCCAGATCGATCTTTACCTCCCATCGAGGCTAGTGTCACCACTTGTGGGATGTAATGCAAAATCAAAGTATGGGGCCATTGGATAAAATGACTCAGAAGTGCAACAGAGTGGCTGTTGAGCTTTAAAGAAAGTATGAGGTCTTTTTGAGAGGGACACAAGTCACACACTGTGCCTCATGCCTTTGAGTTTGTCATATCTCTTCACAGACGCTCCCTCCCCAGGCCCCTCATTTTCTTCAGGGCTCTGTTTGTCAGGGGACCTTCCCTGAATGCCTTCCCCAGAGACCTGTAAGCTCTCAACTTTGAATGGTCTTCGTCATTGAACTCAATTGCTTTTTATGTCTTGTTGATTGTCTGTTTCCCTCCACTGGAATAGAAAACCCAGGAGAATAGGGAACTCTGTCTCATTTATTGCTATCTCCTCAGGCTCTGGAATAGTGCCTGGCAATTATTATGCCTTTTACAAATATTTGCTGAATGGATGACTAAATGAATATCATTGCTTTACTCAATGAAACTTAAGCAATCTTATATTTTATTTTTCTTCCCTTTGTAAAATGCTTCTAATACTTAGAACAAACAGTGCCTCATCTACCTCTTCCCTAAAGACCGGTTTACGGTGCTACATTGTTTGTAGTCTACAAAGCTGCATCATGAATAGGAAAAGTGACAAAGACCTATGCAGACCCTGGGGAGCCTCACAGAGCCTTGTACAGCAATTCTTTTAAGAATGTCTTCTTTTCAAATGTTGTGTGCGTGTGTGTGTGTGTGTGTGTGTGTGTGTGTGTGTGTGTGCGCGCGCGCGCGCGCACCTATGTATGTGTGTGTGTGGTTTATTTCAATTTGTATTTATTATTTGAAGCTGAAATGTGCCAAGTTTCCTCCTGGGAAACCACCCTTCTTGGCTCGTGGTTTTCTGTGTTATATATAGGGCTGCAGTGGCCTCAGGAGCTTGCTTAGTCCTCTTTTCCACACCACTGCTGCTCTTAGATTAGGGAAGATGGGAAGAACAGAGGAGAAGGGCAAGGCACAGTAGATTCAGGAAAGATGAAAGAAATTTAATTTAAGATGCAGCTCTTTCTCCAGAAGTTATTTGCTAATTTTCTTATAAAGGCTCATCTGTGTGCCCCAAATGTAATTATTTAAACAACCCCAGTGACCATGTCTGGGACTCGTCTATCATCAGATATCAACGACAGCTCATTCAGCTTACCCAGCACTATCTCCTTTTAATAAAACCCATGTCAATAGGTTGCAAACCTTTCAGCACTGGGTGCTTACATATTGATTTCTTAACAATATTCTTGACCCTTTGAAAACTAGCATTAGTTTTTGAGTGTCCTAGAGCTAGCCAGCTTGCTTGTTTGCTTTTCTTTTCTTTATTTCTTTCTCTTTCCTTCTCTCTCTCTCTCTCTCTCTCTCTCAAGAAAGTTGCTCAACTGAAATGTTTCATGTTCAAACTTCCCTTGACTCAGAAATTTTGATTGTTTTTTCCTTTATAAGTTTGGTTTTGTTTGTATTTAAAATTTTTAAGGCAGACTATTTTTGTAGGAAGTTTCATCACCCTCAGCGGAAACCTGCTGCTTCTGACCGCAATGCCATCTTTTCAGCATCGCTTTGCCGTTACATTTCCTCGTGTTTCTGTGTGATTCTCGGTGAAGGTGTGCTGAGCGCTCATTGTCCAGGCAGGACTAGGCTTAGCACTACACTTGCTATGTTCTCTTGGAGCCTCACCTCAGCCGTATGAGGGAGGAACTATTCTGAAACTTCTTTTTTGGATGAGAAAACAGATTCAGAGAGCATCCACCTGAGGTAACACAATATTACTTGGCAGAGCTGAAGTTCAAAGGTGTGCTTCTGTCTCAAGGGTTGATGCTTTTAACCAGTATGATACAATGCTTCTTTATAATTCTACCTTGGACAATGTTCCCATCTTTGCTGCTCAATTCTGTATTTGCTTCAGTTGTGTATAGTCTTGCTAAGGCAGCAAAGCCTGTCAGCACAGGCTCTGAACCAAATGAAGTAGATCCAAAACCAGAGCCAGCATATAGGAGATAAAACATCTTAAGTAAAAGATTTAGCTCTTTGTGCCTCAAAGTCTTAATGTGAAAGTGAGAATAATAGTACCTACTCATAGGGTTATAATACTTACATAGAAAAAAAAATACTTACATAGGTGGGTATGTACAACACATGTGGGACAGTCTGTGCCATATGAGAAGCATGCAACAAATAGCAAATCCTCCTGTGTATTTATTGATTCAATAAACACAGCTACTTAATGTATTCCTCTGTTACTAAGTGCCAGGCATTGTGCTAAATTCTGAACATAAAATATCCTTAAGACCATCTTTTTCTTAGAGTGTTCAAGTCTAGTTAGAGTCATAAAAGAGTGCTCAGGAGGGGCAGTGGCCACACTTAGAAGGCAGTGTAGGTGGTGAGTGGCAAACCTAAGTCCAGTGATAGAGAACATCCTTAGTGAGTGGTTAAGCAAAATTTAAAGGCCAACATGTGTATCTTTCAAACCCATGCTATCCTACCAGGGCAGGTTGTAAAAGTAGCATGAATCTTAAATGGTCTTATTAATAAAAAACTTAGTGTCAGCTATTGGAGTAAATTCTGAAAGGTCAGAGAAACAGAACAAGCCACAGCCAACCTCACCTTGCCAACTCCTCAGCTGATCTTGTTTCCTCAGACTGTAGGCTTCTGAATCCTCATCCGAATGAATCTCAGCT
>LZPO01046123.1:0-16137 GCA_001675575.1 Neotoma lepida | reverse complement strand
TATTTTCAAAAAGACAGAAAATATAAAAGTTATCAAAAATGTGAGAGTTCATTTTGGGGAAATGTAGAGGGATTGAAACTTGCAACTGATTTATGGTAAAGAGTCAGGATCACGGCAGCTACAGCTGTCCTGTGTAAAGCCCTCCTACAGAAATGCAGGAACAGGATGGACGGGAAACACACATGTCATGCCCTGCGGCTTCTGAAGGTCCAAAAGGAACATCATTTTGCATGCTTAGATTCCACTTCCTCAAGAATCCACTCAATGCCATTCAAGAAACCCGTCAGAGTTTCAGCCTCCGTATCCTGGACCTGTGAGGAGGTGAGAGAAGAGGCTGTCGGTTTAAATCACAATCTTAGGATGAGTGGCAGTTCTCTAGACATTATTTTGTATTTAAGAGCTAAAATAAAATGACCTGAACAAAGACTGAGGACATTTTTCAAGTACTATCACCAGGAGCAATCATGTAAATAAGTGATCTCTTATGTCTTCCAACCACATTGGTGTTAGTCTTATTTCCTAGAACTCAGCTCTGGAAATTGGAGGGACAGGCTTCTTGTACATCCCAGAAAACAATTCCTCCAAAGGATCCACTTTAAAAACTAAAACACTTTTTAATGAACCTAACTGGCCAACTAATAAATGTGACATACTGCCGAGCTGACCAGACATTTAGAGAACATTTTATCCAAAAGGTGCAGAACATACACTTGCTTTTCAACATAGATTGGAACATTCTCTAGAATAGACATTATTTTAGACCACAAAATCTTCAACAATGGTAACAATGAAGTAAAAAATCATATGTATTATTATGATTAAAGACAGAATAAAACTAGAAATAACAACAGCAAAAAACTAGAAACGGACAAATACATAGACTTAACATGCTACTAAACAAACAATGGTCCATTGGATAAATTAGAAGGACAAATAAAAATGGGAAACAATGCTGTGGAATAATCCTTCTGTACACTGTGAATATGTATCATTCTCATTGGCTAATAAAAAGCTGACAGGCTGGTAGATAGGCAGGAAGTTAGGCAGGACAATCAAACTGAGACTGATGAGAAGAAGGAGGGCAGAGTGAAGAGATGCCAGCCAGCTGCCTAGGAAACAGAACATGTAGAAAATGAGGTAACAAGCCATGAGCCATGTGGCAAAGCATAGATAAGAAATATGAATTAATTTAAGTGAAAGGTTTCTGTACCCTGATATTAAGTCTCTCTGCCGATGCAGTAATCCAAATCAAGCCGAATAAAAAATAAAAGACCAAGCTTATTGGGCAAAACATTGGGGGAGGGGGAACACAACCACATGGCCATTCTCCAGGAGGCAGTTAAATACCCTGTAGGCATGGTCTTGAGTAGCTCCAGGGAAGGAGCCACAGTTTAGTGCACTTCCTGAGGGCAGGGTCTGGAGAGAGAGAGGTGGGGCCAAAGCAGAGTTCCCAGCTAAACATCCCAACCTTTTTGGATATATGGGTGTGGGTTCAAGTCTAGCTACTTCCTGGTTCAAGTCTAGCTACTTCCTGCTGGCATGGGACAATGTGGGAAGAGGAGAGTCAGGAGTCTGTGGGCTCATGCTCAGTGGAAGGTGTGGGTGACGAAGCATTTGGTTAACTGCCATTCTGGAGACCTCAGGGATCTGTTTCTTGAGGAAGTGGAGAAGGCTGATTGTTAGAAGAAAAAAAATAGGTTATTATCACTAGATCATGAACAGAACTAGCCATGGGGAGAGTGGAGATTGTCAGTAGGAATGGAACAAAGACATTAGCTAGTAACAAGCCTGAGCGATCAGCCAAGCACTTATATAATATAAGGCTCTGTGTTGGTCATTTGGGAATTGGTGGGTGGGAGAGAAACATCCGCCTACAAAACAATGTACCAAACATATGGGATATAGCAAACACAGTACAAAAAGGCAAGTTAGAGCAACAAATACCTACATTAATACACACACACACACACACACACAGACACAGACACACACACACGTACGCACACACGCACACGCACACACAAGATTTCAGGGGTAGGGGCATATTTTGGGCCCAAGCCCCAGTAAATAAATAAGATTTCAAATAAACATGCTAATGATGTATCTCGGGGGTTTAGGGAAATCAGAGCAAAACAAACACCATATTATGAGATGGAAAGAAACGACCAAGAAAAAAGTAGAAATAAATGAAACCGTGATTTAAAAGATAACAATTGGTTTTCTGCATTTTAAACAAAATCAACAAACCTTTAGGTAGATTGGGAAAAAAAAAAGATAGATCTTTAACCCCAGCACTTGGGAGGCAGAGGCAGGTGGATATCTGTGAGTTCAAGACCAGCCCGATCTACATCGTAAGTACCAGGATAGCCAGAGCTATATAGTAATAATAATCATAATGAAAGAAGATGCAAATAAAAAAACCAATAGACCAGTAGAGAATATTATAAACAAATAAACAAATTATCTATGGAGTTTCATGTCAGCTATCATTTGAAAAAAAGGTTTCATTATTCAAATAAAATTTAAATTACTAACCTATGAGATGTGCATTTTCAGTGGTGTTGGAAACCAAACCCTTGAGTCTCCTGCCTATTGGGTAGGTACTTCACCACTGAGCAACATCCTCAGCCCCAACGACCTGTATTTTTACATGGGAAGTGCTATTCATCCTAAGATTCTTAAAGCATACACATTGGTGTTGAGAAAACCACCAGAGTGGGGTCCTTAAAACCACCCCCAGTTACTGTCTCACTGTCCTACAATAGGAGGGGTGAGTAGGGAACCAATCCACATTTATTACCAGCCATCAATCAAGCCCTTAAAATGCACCTTAGAGTGGTAGTTCATTTTGAAAACAAATGCCGTCATTCTAATTAGTGTTCCCTAAAGTTCTGTGTGTCACAGGCGTGGCCCCTACCCCCATGCTGCTGTTAGAGAGTGGTGAAACTTTCAAGAAGTGGTGACTCCTGGGAGGTCACTTGGGATGTTCCTTGAAGGTCATACTGGGATCCCAGCCCCTTCCTCTTCCTCTTCCTCTTTTGATCCAAGACAGAAGTTTCCTTTGTCATGTTCACAGTACGATGCTCTGCCTTGCCACGGGCTCAAAATCAAGAGGGTCAACTGACCATGAACTAAAACATAAGCTGAGAGAAAACATGCCTTCTTTTCTTCTTAAGTTATTGTCTTGGGTATTTTGTTACCATAAAAGAAATCTCACAAACATACATACATGCAAACATACATGTGCACACATGTAAATAAATACACACAATAGAAAGTACACTAAAAACAAATTCTTTGTCACTAGAGCAGTTAGGACCTTACCATCCATGGGTGGTTTAGAAGGTTGAGATGCAGCTCATGAGCTAAATAAAAACAGGGCATTCTTTTTACATCTGCTTGAGAAACACAAGATAAAACCAGCATTGGTCTTCCTGATGATCCAAAAGCTGGATCTGTCATGGCCATAATACGAGAAAATTCATCTTGCCATTCATGTCCTAAGGAAATTAAGTCAAAATTTGTAATTTACATTACTTATAATTACTCTAAAAATAATTATATTTAAAAATAGCACACAAAGGAATTAAAATTTTACCAGGATTTAAACACAATAAACTGCCCTTATTGCTAAGATTTATTTATCATTCTGCCACAAAATTGTATTAAACTCTCTTTCAAAGACAGAAATTTTGATGATGACATAAACAAATACAGTCACAAGAACGTTCAGGTGTCCTGATCGTTTAAAGTAACTTTCTGAAACATGATAATCTTCTCTTACACATTCAGCAACTGTCTGATTACCCTTTCTTTCAAAGGTCTTACTTCCAACATCTAAGCATAAAATTGGGTCTATTTTTTTTTCATCTAGATTTTTTACCTCCGCCGTTTTACTGGAGGGTCCAGATCACTGACAGCATGTGGTAAACAAAATTCCCAAGCCATTCCCCTATGTCAGCCTCCCAAAAGCTTGGCCTACAGGTACAAGCCACTGTTTCTTTTTCTGTCTCAGAACTTTTAGATTTAATACTAGGCATTTTATTTAGAAAGGCAGTTAGACACTGAGGTAAAGAGGACAGACGCTTAGAAGCAGGCTTGTTCCTTGACTGTTAGGCCATTAACACATTGGTTCGAATTAAAGTAGTCTATCATTGGTGGATTTGGCCTCTATTGTTATAGTTAATGCCAACACAGAGAATTCAAATTCTCTCCGCAGTTAGTTATGATAGATCACACTTGTAATACCAGCAATCAGGAGGATGAGGCAGAGTGAATGCCACGAGTTCAAGGCCAGCCTAGGCTACGTAGTGAGGTCCAGGCTGTTTTTACACACCAGCTTCAGTCTTAGGATGGTATGCCCCTAAGCGTGAATAGTGGAAGCGTTCTTGGTGTCCAAGCATGATTGCTGAATTCTGCCCTGTATTGGTAGAAAGGTCTTCTCTGAAAACATCCTTCCCTCCACAGAATCGGGAAACAAGAGTACTTGCTACAAACTTGATTCCTACCTCTGTGCTCAGGCAGAGAGCTTTGGCTTCTACCCTTCTCTCAGGAGCAGTTGGTCTCTGGCAGAATAAGAGGCAGGGGGATTTCTCATCCTATCACTGTTTATAGAAAGCTATGGCTTCATTTGAGAAAATGATATAGAAAACAGGGCCCCTGTTTTGGCAGCCGATCAACACGTGTCTCTTTCGCAAAGGACTCAGAGGTCTCCTGTCCTATCACTAAACTTTTAATGAAAATCCAGCAGAGCTCCATGGAAAAATTCCGTAAGTAGGTATAGATTATTTTTGTATTCTATGTTTTAATTAACTAATTTATTTTTATCCATCATGCTTGGGATTGAGTCTGAGGCCTCAGTTATGAACTAGGCTAATACCCTACTTTTTCTACCCATTTTACAGGGGGCTATTGAGACCAACGTGGAAGACTAGATAAAAGTGAGTTCTCAGTTTTCGATCTCAGTCTTATCTCCACCAGCAAATACAGGGTCTGACCTCTGCAACTATTGGTAACTCACCAACTGTTTGTTGAACAAATCAATCTACCTTTTATTTTGCTTTTAATTTTTCCTTTTATAGTCTTATAATAACATAATAATTTATTATTTTCTTATGAATAATTTATTCAGGATTTCTAAGTATAATTGCCTCCAGGACTTAACAGATTGGTAGAGAAATAAATTCATTGTAAATTAAAATCAAAAAATTAAATAACTATGATATATGTATCATGAATATATTATATATAAGCAACATGCATAATAAATCATTTAATATGCATAATAAATCATTTATTGTATATTTATATTCTACTTTGTACACAAAGGATTGGGAGGAAATTATAATACTGGTTCATGGTATAATGATATAGCAATGTCATACCAAAACAATATTGTCAGTGACAATTATTTGGAGTATATGGAGAATATTATCAATCCACTGATTTAATTAACTTAACTTTAATCAACTCAACTAACCCACACCTCTCTACAGTTTGAGTAGAATAAACCAATAAATTTTCAGCTACCTACATAAATTATTTGAATATATCAGAGGCAGAGAAAGCATCAGTAGTTTTAAAATGTAGGATTATACAAAAAAATATGGCTATAGAATCAAGCTTAGGCACATAATAGGACTCTGTGGTGTTTATAAAAACCAGATGTCCAGGATAACAGGCCAAATCTATGGATCACAATGTGGCACGCTAGGAAGTTCCCATGTAGTCCTAATGTACAACAAANTTTGAAAACACTAGTGACAGTAATGGCCAGAAAAATCACAGTGGTAAAATCTAACTGTTGTATTACTGTGATTCTGTAACAATATGATTATTTCTCTTGCAAAGAATGAAGTCATGGCACCTTGAAGAAANAAATAAAAGGATGCTTACGTTTATGAGCTTCAGCATTTGCCACATAGATGAAGCCATCTACAACTTCACACACCTTCTGAATTTGTGGAATCACACTGTAGCGGCTTCCTTGTTGTTCATCTCCTTCACTCTGTAGGCTGAACATCTTGTTAACTGTACTTGTGTGCTCTTCCCTTGCTCTGTCTCTTTCCTTTCTGCAAGAAAAAAAATGTAAACACATATAAGAAAAAGACATTAAGCAGGTTCCATCCCACTAAAATGCTCCACTGCTGATTTTCAGGCAGCCCACTGAGCAGGCAGCCTTACCTGGTAGTCGAATATAATATCAGGATGTTGAATTTATGTTGATTGCTCAGCTGGAAATTGACTCCAGAACCAATACCTACACAAGAAAGTCAGTTACACAAACAAGCCAATAATAAAAACATAAAAAAATTACACTGAAAAATTTTGCAGTGAAATCAAAAAGGGCAAAGAAAAAAAAACAGCCAGTAACATGCAACTTTGGAATAAAATGCAATGCTTGTGATGAAGACAAAAAAGTTGTGTGAACTTGTGACCTCTGATTCACAAGGTGACACAAACACAGATAGAGGACTAAGTACAGNTTGGCTCTTCAGTCTTCAGTCATCATTATAGATAAACATTACAGTAGCAGCTGGGGCATGGCAACAATTTCTATTTACCCTCAACGTTGACTCCTTTCCATATTTTGTGCTTCCAATCTCCACTGGTCTTATAATCTATGTATATATTTACTGAGGGCCCCTTCTTCCCCTATAAAAAACTGCTTATAAANATGAGGTGAGGCATTAGAAATGCTTAGACATTGAGCCAGAACTGCAGATGCTGAAATTTGGAATTAGAGTGATGTAGATTAGAATCCTAAGCTTGCTAGGACAGTCATTTACTTGTGAGACTGTTTCAAAACAAAAATGAAATAATCTGTACTTCTTAGGGGTTGCTTCAAGGATTGGTTGAGATCTAATATGTGATACCCTTAGATTGCTAAATATTGGCTTCTTACTCCTTTGTGTCTGAGTCACACAACACTGTTGCTGTCCCTTTCCTGGCCTCTTCTGTTTTGTTGGTGGTGGTGTTGGTGGTGGTGGTGGTTTTGTTAATGATCAATGTCTTTTTTGGTCTCCAGGAAACATCCTTGATTCCATCACTCTAGCTCTTGCTATACAAATGTCCCCTCAGATCTGTCCACTTCTCTCCATGGCCATTCTCCTTTTAGCACCAATTAAAAATCTGGAATCTAACCAGTTCTCTTTATTCTCTTGCTTTAACTAGCCTTTTTTTGCAGTAGCAAATACATTGCTTAATGATACATATCTAAGTGTTTCTCTTCTCTACAAAGTCACGGGCCTCCAGATATACAAACAAACTAATATAGTCTGACCCCACTTACCTCATTAGAGACAACTCCAGTCTTTCATTCCCTTAGTTCTTGAATTCTACTTAAATAAGCTATGCCATGTCATCTTATGTCACCATTCTAAGTATCACATGTATAGATTTGGACTTGTGGGTACTAAAACTGTAACTACCCCAAACCACATGATTCTCTACTCCTCCAGCCACATTAGTCCACAACAAGCACATGAAAACAGGACCAAATGCTTCTGCTCTTTGTTTATATCAGTTTAATTTCCAGAAATTANCCTTTCAACATGTCTAACCTGAGCCCAACTTATTATGCAACTCATATTCTCCTCTGACCTTGTAGACTTTTTCAAGCAATCACTTAAGTCTCTGTAAGAAGAATGTAATTGCCACTTCATAATTATCAAATTTCCTCATGTCTTCTGGCTTGTCCTGCATTGTTGCCTCTATTATGAGTCCTTGCCTGAAACTGGCCGGCCTTAGACAGTATGTCTCTTGCCAGGGACTCTAAGTTATAAGACAGAATGGTTTATTTCCTCATACCCTACGGTGAAGAAGTGGGCTGATCTCTCTATTTCCAATGACTTGTCTAAACCATTACTCAAGAACCATCTGGAATAGTTCCATCTGAAAAACACACCAACCAGCTGGAAAGCACTCTCTGTCCTTAGCTTTGTCCCCNTGATCATCCCTTCCCCCAGTGTGGATTTCAGCATGCAGCTCACTATCTCTCCATCCTCCCAAACTTCCAAGTCCATGTGTATTTGAACCACTTATGACTCCCAAATGTTAATTTCTCCCGAAATAGACACATAATCTGTAAGCCATTCATTTACCGTGGTGTGTGTGTGTGTGTGTGTGTGTGTGTGTGTGTGTGTGTGTGTGTGACAAAACACCATGACCAAGGCAACTTATAAAAGACAGCACTTAATTTGGGCCCCATGACTCCAGAGGGTTAGAGTCCATGACCATCATGGTAATGATGACAGCAACAGGCAGCAGGCAGGCTGTAGTAGTAGCTGAAAGCTTACATTTGAGACACAAACACGTAGAGGAAGGGCTAACTAGGAATGGTGTGTGAGCTTTTGAAACCTCAAAGCTCTCCCTCAGTGATGTACCTCCTCTAAAAAGGCCATGCCTCTTAATCTTTACCAAACAGTTCCACCAACTGGCGGCCAAGTAATTGAATATATAAGACTATGGAGGAAATTCTCATTCAAACCACCATAGTGTGGAACCTATGATGTGTCTGGCATTATTGATACAAGTAAAAATAAAACTGAAAAGATCCCTAGCTCCTGCCACCAAAAACAGTAACTACAAACGTCATTCTCCTCTGGTGAATCCATACCCTAGTGAATGACTTTAAACCCAACAGAAACCACAAGGCAGAAATCTGTTATCCTTATTACATAATCCTTATTAAATGCATCAGTTTTCATCCTCAATGTTCATTCTTTTTCATCCAATGACCTCTTAGATGTTTATTTAATCATAGATTATAGCAGCTTCTTTAGGCCCTTCTAATGAGTTGTTACTCAGGAGCCAGAATAAGCTTTCTAAAATGAATTCTTGATCCTCTCAACCCTCTGACGAAATTTCTTCAATGGCTCCCACATACTCATGCATCCCATCTGGTCGTGTTGTTTACCCAGCTCCACTCTTGCTAGATTTATAGACACTTCAGAACTTTGTGCTTTTATCCTTCCTGTTTTAAGGGGATACAGCTACTAATANTCATGAGTCTTAGCAGGCACCGTCTTCAATGGGCAGCCTTCTTTGATTCTTACTTTTCTATTCGGAAACTAACTGGTCATATTCTAATTACCTAAATGCTTGTCTGTGTCCTCACTTAGAGCCATTGTCTTTGTGGAAGACCAAGATTTGTTCTACATCTCTGTATCTCTGCCACATGATGAGTAAAGCATATCTTACATTGTATATCAGTACCCATGTTTATGATACTTTCCCATCTTACCAAAAGGTCACGTGCTGTTTTGGGGGTTGTTTTTTGTTTTTTTCTGTACAGGGGAGATAATAATATAATTCTTTTTCAAAAATCGCAACATATATAAAATAATTTGCAAATAGGTATTCAATGGTTTTCCTTGGCAAGTTTTTCATATGGTAAACATGATAGACACTGCTAAAATACAATAATTTATTTTAGCATATTAAATTCTAAGTTATACAAATTTGAGAAATTAAAAAAACATACTTCTTATATTAATTTTTTCCCATTTAGTGGGACCAGGGAGTCCATCCACCAATTTCTACATTTCATTACAAGATTTAATTTAAAAACATATTGTATATTAGCATGAAAATTACCATCAATCTGTCTATGAGGCAAACCAGCAGTTGGGCAAAGTTCCTCAGAAGACATCAAACTCAACACCAAAGATGTGTTCAATTCTTCCAAACCTGGTCCAAACATAGCAAACCGGGGTTCATTCTGAATGATCAATGAGTGTAAAAAAGAGGTGACAGCTCCGTACATAGGACGGCTGGCTTTCAAGGCTCTTCTCGTATGTGGACAGCACGTTTTATAACTGCATAAAATTGCCACAATTAGAAAATAAAATAGAAAACATTTACCTTGTTCATTTCAGAATATATAATTTATTGAGTTCTTGCAGGGCACAGTAATAAAAAAGAGTATAGTTTCAACCCTCCCAGACACTTGACGATAGACACCATTATAACATGTATGCAGAGCGCCATGACAAGGAAAAACACAAAGTGCTAGAGAGTGGGAGTGACCATGAACCTGCAGAAACCTCCCCAGGGAAGAAGTTATATATGTTCATACCTTTTATTTAGCTTCTTTCATGAAACACCAATATTTGTTTGAATAGTTGAAACTAATTATGCAGACTAGTGACTGTTCTCTTCCTGAGAAAGATTATTTACCCCTCATCCTAGAGTATGTGGTGACGTCTGAACAATTTTGTTTTCACATCTGGGGAAGAGGGGGCTGTGCTACCAGCATCAACTTAGTAGAACCAGAGATGTCACCATACATCCTACAATTTCCAGGACAGTCCCCCACAACTGCTCCAAAATGTCAATATTGTTAAGATTAAGAATCCCCATAATAAAGACAGGCTACAGATACTTAGCATTAAATCTCAGAAATTTTAAAATATTATTAAAGCCACTAATATCAAACTTCTTAAACACTCCTTTAATAGTCTCCAATGCAATAGTTTATTCAAACTATTAAATAAATACACAGGGAGACCCAAATATACTTCACTGAAAATTAGCAAAATAAAAACCATGTGAAGTAAAGTATGATGGCTCGGCAGGTAAATGTTGCCAAGCCTGATGACCTGAGTTTGATCCCAGGTACCCAGAGGGTAGAAGGAGAGAATAGACCCCAAAAGGTTGTCCTCTGATCTCTGTATGTACCGTGACATATGTGTGCCCACCCACACATACACACAACAAATAATAAATAAGAGTAATTAAAAAAAAGAAATGTCATTTGAGATTATCTATAAAGATCATGGTACGTTTTGATCTAGTCATCCCATATTACCTGACGTAACAGCATCTGGATTAGAAAGGCTGAGGAACAAATAAAATGTAGATGGAAAAATTCTCTATGTAGCTACTGAATCTAGCATAGTACAACAATTCTTACCCAAAGATTAAAGGTTCTTTTAATTTTTTTTATTATGCTTTAAATGTAGGGTTCACAATAAAGCAGGTTTTACCTACTACATACAGTGACATATTTTGAGGGGACATAATAGTATTGAACAGTCCCTTACATGGTATGCCATATGCAAATCATATATCCTCTCTGAACCTTACATCCTTAACACAAAGATAAAAAACACAAAGAACAGAAAGAGTAAACATACACAGAGCAGATCCCCATAGAATCCAATATGCAGCATTTGTTCAACAAAATTAATTTTCTCATGTACATGATATTCAAGAAACATCAAGGCTTTGAGGCAATCACAAGATCTTATTTCTTGGATTCTCAAAAATGGTTTTCTTCCCCACCAAAAAAGAATTGTTTTCTGATCTCTAGACACTCCTCTGATTATGAAAAGGCATTTACAATTTAACAAAATGGAAAATATTAGAAAGATTATGAGAATGTTAAGAAATGTCTTCTTTCTTGCCAACTGTACCACATATAATTAATTGAAAACTGGTTAGTCACCACAGGAAAATAACAAAAGGTTAAAGCTGTAAGGGTCTTAGGAAAAAAGTTAATTAGCTCAACCCATTATTTTATCAAGGGGCCATTCAGACAAATTCCATGCAACAAATTAGTAGCACAGTCAGAACTAATGTGGACTATTTAGTGTAAAATTTAGTATCTCTTGTTAATTCACAGAAATTGATACTTACACCTTCATGTAATCAAAACACTTGCTGTCGGTGACCTCAGATATGGGTTTTTTTAAGATCTCTAGATCTGGAAGTGACTTCCAGTCAACAGAAGACCAAGAAGGGAGGTCCCGCAACAGAAAATACCTCCAGAGAATTGGGTCTCTTACAGTTTCATTCCAGTAACGATCTGTACTTCCCAACTGGCACAGATCATGGGGTGAAAGAAAAGACAAAATATACAGCTGTACATCGATCTGAAACAGAGACAAGCGACACAGAAGAAAAAGGAATAATTTGTCTTGGAAGACTGGTGATAACTTTGATAATCAACAAAGAATTGGTATAATAAAGGTCAACTGAGTGAATCACTCTTTATACTATTTGTCTATTTTATTTTCCTTTCATTCAGAAAACAATCAAAACAACATTTTAATCCCTAACACATATGAAAGGTTCTTGAAAGCTCAAGGCTCTGTCTTCCTAATTTTCAAGCAAGATAACCACTTCTGTATTTTTCTTCCCATAGGTATTTTGATATACCAGTTAGTCAATAATTTCTTCCTCAAAATAAACGTTATCGAGTGGAAATTTTTCTGATTTTTATTACTAGATCAAGTGAAAGCGTGTGAATCTGTCATCTAAATTTCTCTATATAGTCTATTAATCCATTTCAAAGGACACAGGAGAGAAACTTGGAGGGTTTTCATTTAGAATGAACGTCAGTGGGACGTACCAATAATCTGAGATAAAAGAATTGTAATAATCAACAATGTATAATCTCTTCATTTTCTGATCTTTCTCTGAAACTTTAAATAACATGCACTTTGTGACCTGTTCTAACTTGAGGCCCTTGTAACTTCGTTTATTTTCAATTACGTGGCAGTTTTGTTGTTGAGGATATGTATCAAACTTGCTTGCTCCAGGCGATCCCCTAACTGGAATACACTAAGCCTGGGACTGAACATAAGATGTGCAGAACACAGACAATGGAATGCTTTCCCAAGCTAACCCGTTTCCTTAACCAGATTTCCAGATATCCTATTTGGACGATGGACCGTCTATGAGTGATCTCGCTGGTCACTAGTGTGAGTTGTGAGGCGACCTTGGCTGGCTGGGGGACACCAAGAGTCCACGCCTGGGTGATGCTGGCCACTTTGCTTCCAGGCGAGCACACACCCGGAAGTGGCTGCCCTGCGGCCCGGGGGCTCTGCGCGGCCTGCGGTCTCGGCTCACCGGCAGCCGCGTCAGTGCGCTGGTCTCCTCCGCCGCCTCCTCCCGGGGGACCGTCCGCGCCGCCCGCTCCTTGCCCACCGAATGCCAGAAAGTCCTCCAGCCGCTCAGGATGGCGGCCTCCAGGCGGCTCCAGTCGCTGGCGGGCGGCGGGGAGCCGGCTCTGCGGGGCTCGCTTCCAGCCATGGCCGCCGCGGCCGCGCGATACGGCCGGGCGCACGGGCTTCCTGGCCGCTCGGCCTCCGTCTCCGTCTCCGTCTCCGCCCGCAGCGCTGGACCGCCCCGGGCTGGCCTACTGGGCGCGGTTCCGTGCCGAGGTCCGCGCTAACCATGGCTCACCCACTCGCTTGTGCTGGCCACAGCAGCCCGCTTTCTCACCACTGCTGGGATGACTGTCCCCTCCCGCCCACCTTCTCTAGGTCTCTGGTTCTANTCACTGCAAGGACCTAGGAGCGATGGCTTGTTGAAGAGCCATTCTTTTCTGTGATCTTGAGCCTAATGACACTTGCTTCCTCTTAAGAATTAGGTGTAAGTGAGCTCTGTGTGCGTCTGTGTTTTGGAATCACCAATTTACCGCNTTCTTGGAACTTAGTAAAAATTGAGCCCATGGATGCTATCAGGAGTCCGTGGAATTAAATTTCTCCAAGAAGCTACATCTGTATTAAAGATAGTGCAGGATGTGTGACTAGCACATCCGCTTTGGAGAAAGGACTGTAGATGGAGAGCCCAAACTGCCTCAGAACTGCCTTTAAATAGCTCTTTACCTTCAATCTNTGTATTTGGACTAACTTCTTTAGGAATATTAGGTAAAACTTGTAGTTNGTAAGCTTAGCAAACATCTAGCCCTTACAAATGTTTTAAGATTTAATTAACTATATGTATGTGGGTATTTGCATGGACGTGCAGGCCAGAGACACATTCCCTGGAGCTGGAATTACAGGCAGTTTTGTGCCAACCACTCAGGTCCTTCCTCTGTAAGAACNGTACATGTTCTTCACTGCTGAGCCATCATCTCTCCAACCCCCTTCACCTATAAAGTAATGTGACATCTGAAATTCAGAGAAGATTTACCCAATTTTATCTAGGCTNTCTACATAACGCCTCCATGAGTGTAGGTGGTAAATGTATTTGATATATAGCCTTTGTCTGTGGCTGTCATAGTTCATGTTAACTGCTTCCACAACTAGTGTGCCGTTCAAGGTAACTTGAATACAGTCTCTGGCCAGTCTCTGACTCATATCTTGCTTACATAAGAGTTGTTATTTTGCCTCAAAAAATCCCAATCATTAGGTACTTTATACCAAAACAGGGAGTTTAGGCCCACTAAAAAATTTAAGTACACTAAAGAATTGTTCAATGATCTATCATAAGAGGACAGGATGGAAGAAAATTTGATAGGAAGAGAACACAGAATGTGGCATTCTTGAAAGTAACTAGTGAATTTTTGACCTTTCAAAAGCCAAGTCTATTCTGCTCGCTTTAATCTTAATTTAAAAGAAATGTAAGAAACCAGAGGTAGACTATAGAACAAAACAATGTTATACAGCACTAGATATAGTTTCTTTAGGAAAGACACAAACACCTGTTTGGTAGCATGTGTCAGTCATTTTCAAGGAGATTAATCTAATCCCAAAATCCATTCCAAATCTAGACTTGTCACTTACAGGGAATACTTTGATTTAATATTCTCATGTTAAATTATTTAAAACCTTTTATGAATATTTAGTAAGGACCAAAATATGTTACACCACAGTAAGACAACATCCCAATCAAAATAACCTAAAGGTGTAAAATCCTGTTTTTGATAACAAATATGATAGGTGGATCCCACATAATTTAGTTTAAAATCATTGTCAACCTGTAACTGTTTACCATTTCATGACATGCAGCTATATTATTTTTTGGAAGACAAACTTTTTGATCTTATATATACAGTTGTTTTAACATCTATTGTCAAAATGTTCTTCTACATCTAGTCCATAAAGTGTTTAAAAATTAATCCCATTTTATAATCTTCAAAGTAGAAGGCAAGGCCCCCATCTTTATAAACATTAAATCTTTAAAGAACACATGAGGCTACAGGAAATAGTTGCTAGTATATAAACATGGAAGTAATAGATACTTAATATATGACAGCAGGTACTTACTGCTCAGTAGTAGACCCTAAATGCTTTTCAATAGGACCCTTCATTCAAAAAGTGGTCCCCGAGGATCTAAATGACAAAGCTTGATGCCGGGGCAGCTGAGGCTCTGTGAGAATCTAAATTTAAAATGATTATTATTCCACATGCCATTGCTAGTAGTGAATAGGTCAACCATAGGCTCAAGTCATCNGAAAAGACTTATGAATTAATTACTTAAGTGACATTTCTCCTCCCTAAGTTGTGTTTTTATTTTATTTATTTGGAGAAAGAAAATTAGCATGAGAAACTAAGTCAGTNAAGTATGAAGAAACAAGACGCCACTGCTCCTATATTATAAGGAAATGTGAATTATGTATTGAATGAGGAAGAATCCAGATTCATTATGGAAATACTTGTTGAAAATAAGATTAAGGGGCTAGAGAGATGGATCATGGTTAAGAGTTCCTCCTGCTCTTGCAGAGGATGGAAGTTGGAGTCCCAACAACCACATCAGGTGACTTACAACCATCTGAAACTTCAGCTCCAGAGGATCTGAAGCCTCTAGCCTCCATGGGCCACATGAACAGAAACACACCATTTAAACATACTTAAAAATAATAAAAAATAGAATATTAAAAGTCAGGAAGATTTAGTAATTTACATAGAGTTACAGTTAGGAATGGCAGGGTTTTTATTTAACTCAGGTCATCTAGCTCCAGAACTCACAATCTGANTCATTANGCTAACCTGTCTGCAAGTTATTAGGACCAGAAAAAAGCATTCAGAAATTAGAACAGCAAACTGAGAGGAAACATTTTTATTCTGATGCAAGAAAAAAATATAAAAGAAAACAAGAAACAAGTAGGGGAATGTGATTTTATTAATCATACGTTCCAAAACACTGTAGTTGGAAAATGTTGCAAAAAACAAAACTACTAAACACCAGCATAAGTACATAATGAATACCTTTAATTCCTGCTATATTAAGCTTATGTTAATATAATACTTCCATAATGTATTTCATTTTATATTAAAAGAACTCAGGGTAAGTAATACTAGAGAACTATGGAATCCTGGATTCTGTGGCAGATGGGGTATCCTCATGGAGTTACAAAAGGGGCCCTAGGAGATGGACCAAGGAGACAAGCAATCTAAAAGTAGA
>LZPO01046122.1:2925-16154 GCA_001675575.1 Neotoma lepida | reverse complement strand
CACAATATTATTTCTGTTTCATTCACTGATGCCTTGTCTTTATACTTATTTTAGTGTCAATTAATGGCTCCAGAACCTTGCTTCATTTGCACATAAATATTTACTATCCTATATAAACTTAAAATCAAGTTTCTTCAGGTTTTCAGTTCATTTATTATAGAAATTCATAGTATTTTTCTTACAGATATCCATTACATTTGCTACAACTTCTCATTGTCATAAACTACTTGGATGAAAAGTTTTCTTAATAAGTCAATTTTAACCATTTTTGAAGTCCATTTTCTAAATTTGAAAAAGTACAGCTTATAAGTAAATAGGATTTAATCCCAACTTGTTTTACATATCTACTGTCTTACATACTAACACATTTAATTAATATCACCATATACTTAAAGTAAGCAATTACAGATTTTGAGGAAGATCCTGAAGTAAACTGTGAGAAAGGAATTTTATTATTTAATTTGTCTATAACTCATTAAAGAAATACTTTATGTCTTTCTTGGCTAGTTACTGTAATAGACATTAGGAAAAGAATAAATCAGTTTTTTAAAAAAGTTGAAGTATTGGCTGGCATATAATGTTAGGAATACAAAATATTACAGTAGTTATAGTAAACACTGTAAGGCTTCCTAAAACTATAAAAACATAATTTTCATGTGACCTAGTAATTCTACTTCTGAGTATATTCTCAAAAGTATTGGTGAATTTTCTTATATCTCTTGAGACTTGGTTTTTGTCCAAGTATACGGTTTATTCTGAAGAAAATTCCATGAACTAATGAGAAGAAGTTATGTTCTTTTGTGTTTTGGTGAAATGTTCTTTAAATATCTTCTAGGTCCATTTGGTTTATCATGTTATTTAACTCCAGCATTTCTCTGGTTAGTTTTTGTCTGGATGACCTGTCTTTCTGATGAGAGACGGGTATTGAAGTCACCCACTATCACTGTGTGAGGGTCAATATGTGCTTTAAACTTTAGTAGTGTTCTTTTATGAACTTAGATGACCTTGTATTTGGTACATAGATGTTTATAATTACAATATCCTCTTGGTGGATTTCCCTTTGATGAGTATGTAATGTCCTTCCCTATCTCTTTTAATTAGTTTTGGTTTTAACTCTGTTTTGACAGACATTAAAGTGGCTATACTTGCTTGCTTCTTGGCCCCAATTGCTTAGAATATCTTCTTCCATCCTTTTACCCTGAAGTGATGTCTATCCTTTGTGGCATTTCTCAGATGCAGCAGAAAGCTGCATGTTGTTTTCTAAATCAATCAGTTATTCTGTGTCTTCTTTTTGTTGAGGAGATATTGAGAACATTGATATTCAAAGTTATCTTTGAGCAGTGACTACTGATTCCTGTTTTGTTGTTATGGTGTGGTGTTTTCCCACTCCTTTGATTTGCTGGTCTTGGATTATTAATTCTTAGTGCTTTCTTGGGTGTGGCTAATCTCTTCATATTGAAGTTTTCCTTCTATAACCATATATAAAGCTGGAATTTTAGACAGAATGCTTAAATTTGGTCTTATCCTGAAATATTTTTCTTTCTCTGTCTATTGTGGTTGATAGTTTTGCTGGATATAGTGGTCTGGGATTGCATCTGTAGTCTCTTAGAATTTGTAGAACATCTGTCCAGGCCCTGCCAGCTTCTAGAGTTTCCATTAAGAAGTCAGGTTTCATTAATTTTTTAATATATTGTATAATTTTTTATCTTCCTCCACAAACAGTAATTCCTCTGGTTCACAAATTTACTCACTTACACATTGCTTCTTATCTTACATATGGTGATGGCCATTTACTCTAAAAAGAATGAAATAGCTTTCTTTTCTTTTTAATGGCAAAGTCTCACTGTACAGCCTACGCTGGCCTGGAACCCACAACAATTGTCTCAGCCTCTTGGTGCCAAGTTTACAGATGTATATCACCATAACTGACTAAATAACACATTTTAAATGGATAATAATTTTTCATACAATATATTCTGATTATGGTTTCTCCTCCCCCAGTTCCTCTCAGCTTCTCCCACTTCCATATGCATCCAAATCCACACATTGTGAGACAAAGACACTTCATAAAGTAACACTGATGTTAGCCATCTACTGCTGGACATGTTGCCTTTAAAAGAGTGTGAGTGTACCCAGTGAGACTCCATTGAAGAAAGGTAATTTTTCCTTTGTGAGCAGTTATCAAATGGATAATGCTTCTTGGTTAGAGATGGGGCCTTATAACTGCTTCTCATGTCAGCACTGTCACCACAACTGGCTTAGATCCATTCAGGCCATGTGCATGTTGCACAGTCTCTTTAAGCTAATATGTGTGTCAGTGCTGTTGTGTCTAGAAGGCCTTATTTCCTTGGTGTCTTCCATCCCCACTAATCTTTAGCCTCTACTTTCAGAGTTTTCTGAACCCTGATTGGAGGAATTTTATGGACACATCCCATTTTGGACTGAGTGTACCAAGGTCCCTCACTCTGCTCATTTTCAAGTTGTGGGTCTCTGTATTTGTTCACATATATTACACGAGGCAGCTTCTCCTGATGGTGGTTAAGCAAGACACTGCTCTATGAGTATAGCAGATTGTCATTAGGATTCATTTTATTTCATGTTCCTTGAGCAGAACAGTATTTGCTTTTACCCTAAGTACCTGGCTTATCTAGTCTCAGGTTCCTGGCCTCCCAGACAGCATCTTGGATGGGTCCTGTTTCCTAGAGTGAGCCTTAATTCCAATCAGATAGTGGTTGCTTACTCCGACAACTTTTGTGCCATCATAGCACCAGCATATCTTGCAGACAGGTCACCATTGTAGATCAAAGGGTTTGTAGCTGGGTTGGTGTTTACCCTTCTCCTTTAGTAGCATTCAGAGTACCTTCCAGTACCATGAATACTGGTCTGTAGGGTTAAGGCTCTAGGTAGGCACAAGCTGAAATTCTCAGTGTTCAATGAGTTATGTAGATGTTGTCTTCAGAATTAGCTTCTTACAATTAGTTTGTTGGAAACAACCAATAGTCTTGGCAATATCTTGGGTTATTTGGAGTTTTCCATTGTCCCTTTTGGCCAACATCTCCATGAGATATTATAACCCTTTCCTGGAACTGTAAGCTTCATTTGGTGATGAGGCATGTGCATTTGGGGCTCCATTTCTCCCATTTATTGGTGATTTCGTTTAGATAACTTTCTTTTTTTTTAATCATAAAAATACATTCATTTTAATCAATGGGGGTTTTAAAAACAGCAGTCATTATATACAGTGTATAGCCTTAGCAAACTATTAAACCAATGACAAGAATAAAAAAATAACAAAAATTAACAAAACCTTTAACAAACAATGAAGAAAACCAAAGCATAAATATTCCAAGATATAAACCAAAAAAAAATTAAGTAAATTTCACAGTTTCCTCTGGAATTTCATTATGGAAGAGCAAATGAGGTGAGGATCTGGCTTATTCTCTGTAGTGAATTATTTTCAGCAACACTTGCACATGACATGGCATCTGCTTCAGGACTGCACTAGAGAGAATCTTATGCTTTGGGTGTGGTCTGTCTGGATGGCAGTGTGACATTTACACAATCTTCCTTGTCAGATTTCCCATCACATGTGGAGTCAGCTTGCCAAACCCCTTGACAGGGAACTGACAAAATAACTCTTGCTCACCTATATAGCTTCTTCCATGTTGTTTTGCCCCTTACTGGGGTCACTTGCTGATGGATGTCAGGGTTCTGAGAAATTTGCGTTGTATTCTCTGTATCTCAAACTTATTTCTGATACAATCTTTTCTCTGGGAATAGTGAGCCAACAGATGTGGATCAGACTGGGGCTGGATTGCCTGATGGTAGGTGGATATTTCTCTCACTAGTGAGGTCACAGCTGCAAGGAGGTGGCATTTTCTGAGGAGGCCTTGATCCTGGAGTATAGAATGTCATGCCTTCAAGGTGTCTCTGGCTTCTGTCCCAGCACTTCTTAGATAACTTTCATATATATATATTCATATATATATATATATATATATATCTTTTCCTGTTTGTAAGGATATGTATGCTTTTGCTGTCTGTAAGGAATATATATATATATATATATATATGAATATATATATATATGTAGCTTCTACTCCATTAGATTTCCATAAGACCTTTCAAATGCCCCTTAATTCTAGCTTCCCTGCCATACTCCTTACTCCTTACCCCTTCCTATTTGAGCCTCCAATTCCAGTGCCTTCCTCCCCTGTTAATCCACATCTATTATGTTTTCCCTTCCTAGGAAACCCCCTGAAGTCCCTCACTCTCTATGTAACCTTTATGATTATATGGATTTTAACATACTTTTTGAAGGCTTAATAGCTAGCATCATATAAAAATGAATATATACCATATTTGTCTTTTGGGGTCTGGCCTTTCCTCTCTATCTCCATACTCCAGGGATATGCAGACCTTCATAGGACCTAGCCTTCCTCCTTGCCCCATCCCTTTGTGTCTGCTGTCTATACCTGAAGGCACTCTTTACCTGGGAACCTGCTGGCCCTCTGGCCTAGGAATTAAGTAGGCAATCTTCACTCTCCTTCCTGTTTGCAAATTTCTTGGTTGCATCCCCAGGCCTGTAGCAGAAGTTGGTTTGAGTCTAATGGATTTGAGTTTAATATGTTACTTGGTCTTTTTCCATTGCAGCTTTTAATATTCTTTGTTCTGATCATTTGGTGTTTGGATTATGTGTTATGGGAAATTTCTTTTCTGGTCTAGTCTATTTGGTTTTCTGTATGCTTCTTGTACCTTGACAGGCACCTATTTTTATAGGTTAGGGAAATTTTCTTCTGTGATTTTGTTGAAAATGCTTTCTGTACCCTGGCTGTGGGTTTCTTTCCCTTCCTCTATATATGTTATTCTTAGACTTAGTCTTTTCATATTGTCCCAGATTTCCTGAACGTTTTGTGTCTATATTTTTTTTAGATTTAACATTTTCTTTGACTGTGGTATCCATATTTTCTACCTTATCTTCAATGCCTTAGATTCTCTCTTCTGTGTCTTGTACTCTGTTGGTGAGGCTCAAATCTGAGAATTTTGTTTGACTGCCTAAATTTTTCATTTCCAGTTTTATCTCAGGTTGGAGTTTCTTTATTGATTCTATTTCTTTATTAAATTTGACTTTCATATCTTGGATTGATTTCATCATTTCATTCAACTGTTTATGTTTCACAGAGTTTGTTAAAGGATTTATTTATGTCATCTTCAAGGTCCTTTAACATATTCATAATAGCTATTTTGAAGTCCTTGGCTTGGCTTCAGCTCTATTGCATTTCTCAGCACCTACTATAGTAGGGTTACTGGATTCTGGTGAAGACATATTGTCTTCACTGTTAACAGTTGGGTTTTTGTGCCAACTAGACATCTGGTATTGAGATTATTATGCATCTAGNTGTTGATATCTGGTCTTATCTCAATTGGTTATGTGTTCTGTTCCCTGATTTCTGTTCCTATCTCTCTCTCTAGATCTTAGAAAAGTGTGGTGACTGTGGGTTTCTTGATAGAGGGAGCTTCTACAGGTTGGTGAGTGGTAGAGAGGAATAGAGGTAGGCAACAAAAAAAGACTAAAAGGGGCTTCAGGAAAGAAGTAGGGGGATCCTGTTCACTCTTAGAGACAGGGCCCACAGAAAGTCAGCAATGTGGTGGGCAGATGGGATCCTGCAAGTATGTTGCAGTAAGGCAAAGAATTATCTAGAGAGACAGAGATGAATGCATCAGTGGGACCCAGTGTCTGAAGCAAGAGTTGGAGTCTCCAGTGAATGGAGTTGAGGTGGGAGGAAGGGCTCCTATAAGAAAGTAGTTATTGGCTGCTATTGAGCTGAGAGTGNGAATGGAGAGATCATAAAAGAACATAGAAATGATAGTGTGATTCATCTACCTGAGTACCTACCAGGTATAGGTGTAGCCATAGGGGATCCTAAGTAGAGACTATTTCGAGGTATTAGGGCTGACAGGAAGGAATAGGAATAGGCTGGAAGGGTACGCCGGGAGAAGGAAAGTGGGGCCCATGCCATGGTTCAATGGAGTCCCTAGGGAACGGAAGGAAGAAGGGGGAGGCCCCTACAAACAGTGGGCCACAGGACCAAGGAAGAGACTGGTGAGATTGTAATGAAGGACAGAAAGGGCAGTGGAAATCANCTANCTGACTNATTGCCAGATGTAGCTACTGGCCATCCTTGGTAGAAATTGTATCTAGAAACTGACAGGAAGGAGTGGGGATGGGCTAGAAGAGGAGGCTGAAAAGATATTCACAGGAAGAAAGGAAGCGATGTTCACAGCGCGTTTCCACCGAGTCCCCAGGAAANGGAGNTTGGCTGGGAAGACAGGCCCTGCAAGAGGTTTGTTCAAGGGGTGGCGATGAGAGTGGGAAAATTGTAATGGAGGACAAGAAGGAGAGTGAAGATTGCCTTTCTGATTCCCAGGCATAGTTTTTTTGTCAGCTTGACACAGCCTAGACATACCTGGGAAAAGAGAACCTCAGTTGAGGAAATACCTCCATAAGATGGGCCTGTGGTCATGTCTGTGGGAGCATTTTCTTAATTATTTATTGATGCAGGAAGGCTCAGCCCACTATAGACAGTACCATCCCAGNGCAGGAGGGCCTGGGCTATGTAAGAAATGTAGCTGAGCAACTGAGNGGAAAGGAATCCAGGAAGCATTATTCCTGTTCAGTCTCTGCATAATTTTCTACCTCTGAATCCTTCCTTGGCCTTGCTCAGTCATGACCTATAACTTCTAAGCCAAATTCACAAGTTGCCCTTNGCCATTGTGTTTACCACATCAAGAAAGAAGTAAACTAGGACATCATTACTGGTGCTTTGTTTTATTATAAAAAGGATGCCCTGGCTTGAATAAGGTGGCCCCCNTGGTNTATAGGTTCCTGTATATATAGTAAGAGATAGTTCTTGAGGGATACATGGGTGCTTATTAATAATATCTCAGCAGTTCATACACTGGAGGAAAGCAAACAAATTTTAACTTTAACAGTAGAAGAGAATAATATCAATGATATAATCTTTATTTTAGTAAAGAGNGTTCCCAGAAGCAAGTAAATAAAATGCCAATGAGTTTACATGTGCATATTTAGTGAAAACAGAAGCAATGATAGAAAAGTCGTGAACACTCNTTTATTTACAATGAGGTCAAGATTTATGGCTTAGATTTGCTTCTCTATGATNACAAAATATTGCCCAAATGAATACATACTTCTAGCATTTGTAATCTTTCCCTTATGTANCATGGTATCTAGTCAACCTCAACTACAAGGTCATAAGAAACTTCTGCTTTGAATTATTGGGCAANAAAAGTTACTTGTTGGCACAGTTGGCAAAGTGCCCATTGTTCAGGAAGAAGGATTTGAGTTCAGATCCATATCACCCACATAAAAGTTCATAAATTAGACAGTTTTCAGAAACAGGAGAGTTTCATAAGTAGCCAGATTTTATCAGCTGGACATAGAAGCACCATAGAAAACAATAATTCTTAGATGAAGCTAAATGTTTACTCAGTTTGGCCAAGATCTGCTGTTATCTGCTTGTTCGTGACTAAATCTTAGCTGCAACTTTTTGNTACAAAGTATATATCCATTAAAAGTGTTACAGTTTTGAGTAAGACTGAGTGGGAGACAAAGGTCCACCTGGTGGTCCTAGGTTCTCCACTCCAGGCTCACAGGAGAAAACACTGGCTCTATTATCTATTATAGTGAGCAAATATATGGTGGGGTATGGAAGACGAGAGAGATGATTCCTATCCTGTGGAGAGAGGCAGATCTGAAGAGCTGAGGCAGTTAGGAGTGGGCTGTATTGGTTGGCTGACTTATCACCTGGGGCCACAGTGATGTCCTGACCTGAGCCTCACCCAAGAACCATGNCTGTGTCCTTGGCCCTGCTGTAGCCATGGTCTGTTGTCATGTTTGTGGCTCCTGTTACCACTGAAGGCAGAGAGTTGGGCCCACTCCTCACTAGCTGCAACACTAGAACTGGTCCTACCACTCACCAATTGCAGCACTGGAGAGAGTGGATCCTGCACCTCACCTGGCAGCATGACAGAGCTGACCCTGAGGGTCTGGGAATGGGAAAACTGGTCCCATCCCCTTCGTCTGCCATGTGGTAGCATGGGTGAGGGAATGATGGCTCTCCCCACCCCTCACTACCTATGACAGGTGGGAGATCTGACCCAGCCCCTCACCAATTGCAGCACTACTATGGGGAGCAGGCCCTAAACCTTGTCTAGGCAGCAGAGTGGAGCTGACTGTTGACAGGGGACACAGTTGAGCCAGCCCCAAGAATGTGAGCATGAGAGATATGGACCTGTCCTTCATCTACCATATGGTGGTATGAGCAAGGGGGAGATGTCTAACCCATTCCCTCCCACCACCTCTCACCATGAAAGACAGATGGGAAAGGTGGCACTGAGGTCATAAGAAACAGTGAATGCCAGGTAGTGGTGGTGCACACCTTTAATCCTCGCACTTGGGAGGCAGAGACAGGCAGATCTCCATGAGTTTGGGGNCAGCCTGGTCTACAGAGTGAGTTCCAGNACAGCCAGGACTGTTTCACAGAGAACCCCTGTCTTGAAAAACAAACAAACAAACAAACAAAAAACCAGTAAACTGGCCCAGCATCTCATATGCTGCAGCACTATGACCCTGCACCTCACCTGGGCAACACAGTGGAGTTGACCCTGCTGGGGATTTTGGGAGTGAGTTGACCGTGAGGGGTGTGAACATGAGAGAGCTAGCAGCTGTACGGGTGTGGGAGAGATGACCCCCTTATTCCCCCTGCCCTTCACCCCTCACTGCCTGAAGCAAGTGGGAGAGTGGATCCCTGGCTCTTGAGAAAGGAGGACTGANCGTGCTACTCACCAGCTGCAGCACTCAGGAGAGCAGGCCCTGCACCTCCTCTGGGCAGCACACTAGTATTAACCCTACAGGCAGAGGTTCAGGTAAGCCTGCCCTGAGGTCATGGGAATTGGCTGGCCCCTCAACCCTCATCCACCATGTGGTGGTGAGGGTGAGGGAAAAATGCCCACCCCCCAACTTGCCCCTTGCCACTTAAAGCAGATGAGAGCTGACCCCTGTCTCTCATTGGCCACAACACTGGGGAGAGCAGACCTTGCATCTCACCTGGGCAGCACAGAAGAGCTGATCCTGCTGACAGGGTGTGAGTGTGCTGGCCCTGAGAATGTGAGTTGAGAGATATAGCCCTGCCTCTCATCTGCCATATGATGATGAGAGTGAGGGAGAGATGTCCTCTNCACCTCACTACCCCTCACCCTTGTAGCANGTGGTAGAGCTGGACCTGAGGTCAGGAGAGCCAGTGAACTGGTCTAACACCTAANTGGCTGAGGCATTAGGGAGAACAGGCCCTGCNCCATGCCTGGAAACCACAGTAGAGCTCGTCNTGTTGGCAGGGACATGGGTGAGCCTGCCCCACGGCATGAGTGTGGGAGAGCTGACCACACTGCTTGTCTATCTTCTGGCAGTGTTAGGAGGGGAGAGATGCCTCCCCTTATCCCTTTCCCCTTGTTGCCTGTGGCAGGCAGAACTGGCCCCTGGGCCATGAGGGTTGAAGAGCTGGCCCTACACCTCACTGGTTGCAACACTCAGTAGAGCAGGCCCTCATCCTTGCCTGGGCAGCACAGTAGAGCTGACCTCATTGNNAGGCACAAGAGTGAGAGATTGGAACCTGCCCCTCATCTGCCANATGGTAGTGTGGGTGAGAGAGAAAAACACCCCTNCCTGCCCCTTGAAGCATGTAGCAGAAGCCTCAGAGCTGTCCCTGTAGTCACAAGAGTGAGAGAGCTAGCCATGCCTCTCACCAGCTGCAGCACTAGGCAGAGTGGCCCCTACACCTCACCTGGGCAACACAGCAGAGCTGGTCCTGGGGCTGTAGGTGTGGTTGAGCTGGCCTGAGGACATGAGAGCAGGAGAATCAACCCTTTTTGCTTACTACATAGGGTGAGGTAGCTGGGACAGTGCTAGAGAGCTCACTCTGGTGGTGAGGATGAGGAAGATCTGGCAGACTGACCAACCCAGAAACCAACCAGACCCAGAACCAGGGCTAAGAGTTGTCCCATCCCAGTGTCCACCCCATCTAGGATCTTCTGAAGCACAAGAAGGGGCTGGCCCAGCAGTCCCAAAGTTTCAGGATCTCCTTGACACAAGACAACAACAGGACATCCAATAGGAGCCNTAGTGAGGATCAAGTATTGATGATATAGCAAAAACCAGAGGCCTTGAACCAGACCAATGAATCATTGCAATGAACACTTTCAAGTAAAGATATGTGGACTAAAGGGTGTACTNCGTGACTCACTGTATCACAGGACAGCTTCCATGATGAGATTTTTCTTTTCTTTTCTTTTAAATTTTATTTTGTTTTATCCTAGGGTAGAGGTCCCAAAGGTAGAGGGTAGATGGGAAGGGATGAGGAGATGAGTTGGATCAAGATGCATGATGTGAAATCCACAGAGAATCAATAAACTAAATTGAAAAAAAAGAGATTAGCAGCAATTAAAAAAAAGTTACAGTTTAGTTAGAGTTACTCCCAAGATATTTTATATGATATATTTTTGAAAGGTGTTCTTTCCGTGATTTCTTTCTCAGTCCTTTTATCATTTGCATATATGTTGGAAATCAAAATATGGAAGCAATCTTAAACTAATGGCCTTCTGTTTATTCAGCCTTGACCACACACACACACACACACATACAATTTCTCATATATAACTGAGAAGCATCCAAACTATCCTTTCATCAACTGATATGATCAAAATCCTAAGAAATCATCACCCTGAGATGTGGATTATAATGTTAATGATGCAACAGTTTTCTTTTAAAGAAATGAATCCAATTTTAGTGTACTGGTAGTTGTTAGAGGACAGAAGAAAAACAAGAGCCTGATATGGGAAATCAGCTCAACAGCAGAGGCAGAGGTGCTTGGGAAAACCTGAAAAGGGCTCACACCACGCAAATAATAAGAGCACTTCTCTTACTGATTTGGGACCTTTCATTTGATTAGAAGGAAGGAGAAGTACTTTGTGGGTAAGCAGGTGGCCACTTTTATTAGTCTTTACAGAATGGGGTTAGTTTTATGCCTTGGATGTTTTTCAAGTTTCCTGGATGTTTGCAGAACATTCTGCCTGCACTTGGAATTAGATTTTCAGGTTAGCATGGAGACAGGATCTAAGATGGCTGTACAGATGTTCCATCAGTACCAACTTACCAAATAAGACAACTGTTTTAGTTAAGAAATCATTCCTTGTTCTGTACTTCTTGTGTTATAATGATAAGTGTTTTATTTAATTTAACTGCTACAATTTTGTAACACTCTAAAAATGTAAGATATTAATTAGCATGGATTTCTTCAAAATATTAGTTCATAAAAACTATNTAATACATGCAAGTTCAGGGGAATGAGATGAAAGCTTGTTTATTAAGTTATATGAATATGTATTGTTTTATCATTATTTATTATTTATATTCTTTATAAAATTATCAGTGAGTGTTTTAAGTTAATAGAAACCAGCAAGTGAATTGATCATAATTAGTTTGTACTTGTTTGCTCACNTATGTGATTTGAAAGAAATTTTTTTCATTTTTCATTTTATTTGGAACCTCAAATAAAACTTTAATTCAGGGTCATATTACCAAATGTCTACTATATTCAATTCACTCAATGCTCTACACTTTGTTTTGTACTTTTTTTGTTTGTATTTTAATGAGCTAAATTGTATACCAACTTTGAAAGTGTTACTTTTGGTTTCAAAAAGACAAAGCATGAAATAATACTTCCTATTTTAATTTTCTTCCCCCTATTTCTAAATAAAACTCATTATTTACAAACTTGAAAATGCTGAATACCAAATGCCAAGTGAATATGCCTGCCCCACATACACACATAAAAATTATAAACACTTTTAAATTATCTGACTAAAAAATAAGCAGAAAATTGGAGTGGTGAGGATTATTATTTATAAAGAAGCACAAAGAACCCTTACAAACAAAGCTTTTAGGTGGAGACCCATAAGTTGTGACAAAGCTGTAACTTATCAAGTCAAGGATTCTGGGCTGAGAAAAATAAAAAATTATGATGTCTAAAGCAAGTCTACACAGTAAGTTCTAGAAGCAGAAGAGTCCAGAGTGACTGGAGTAGAGTGAATTTGCACATAGAGGAAACATTGGTCTACAAGGCTGAGAGATCTTANGGGAGCTGAGGATAGTTCAAAGGAGAGAACAATTTTAGCAAGTTACAGAATNCGGTTGAGCTTCTTCTGGTGCTCNTAGNAATAAGAGCATAAAAAAATNAATGGGTGCCTGTTGTTTTTGTCTGGATTCCTCTTTTTCTCTAATGCTGAGACCACACCCTGATCAAAGTCTATGATTAACTATTTCTTGATAAGCTGCATGCTGCTGTGGCTCTCAAAGAAGTTTAATTTCCACCATTTTGGTTACCACTGTTTTTTACTGTTTCCTTTCTGTTCACTGTCATGAAGAAGATGAAATTACATCCATCCCAAGTAGGTTTGTTAATACATACTATGTTTCTTGGTTGAGGGGTGTATTTGTTTACTAGGGCCACAGGCATAGGACAACCTAGCTAGGTTAAGAATATAGGATTCTATCATCTCATAGTTCTAGTGGGACAAGCCTGGGGCCAGAGTTCTGGCAGCATGGCCCTGCTCTCTAGGTTGACCTCCTCCTAACTAACTCCTGTAGATACGCTGATGTCAGGAATTTCTTGATTTGCAACAACATGNCTCATAAGGCATACCTTCTGTGTCCGTATCCTCACATCTTCTTACAGTGTCAACAGCTACACTGGGTTACCAACCCATCATCCTCCAGTATAGCCACATCTTAATTTGACTAATTACCTGAAGAACAGCAGCATGTTCAAAGCCAGTGAGACACTGAGACCCTTAGGCTTACAAACTTAACTAGAAAATGGGATTACTGATTCATTGTGAGGGTGTTTATGTGTACTACTTCACATGACCAGCCAAATTGTGTGACTTCATACTCACAAAAATGAGTGAGGACTATAGTTCCACAAAGTTATTCTATCAATGTGAACTAATAATCTTGGTTATTTATCATTTTCTGATGTACTTTTTAATTTTCTTACTTCCTTTTGAGTTTTAAATACAACATTATACATGAATTATAAAAATTTTTGCTAAGTAGAGATATTTCCCCATGATTTATAATTCTTTTATTAAAT
>LZPO01046120.1:0-11020 GCA_001675575.1 Neotoma lepida | reverse complement strand
GTAATCTTCAAAAGCATAAAAGAACACACACTGGAGAGAAACCCTATGAATGTAATCTGTGTGGTAAAGCCTTTGCACAACACAGTACTCTTCAAGTGCATAAAAGAACACACACTGGAGAGAAACCCTATGAATGTGATCAGTGTGGTAAAGCCTTTGTTCATCACAATACTCTTCACATGCATAAAAGAACACATACTGGAGAAAAACCCTATGAATGCAGTCAATGTGGTAGAGCCTTTGCATGTATCAGTAGTCTTCGAAATCATGAGAAAAAGTCATACTGCAGAGAAACCCTATAAGTTTAGTCAGTGTAGTAAAGTTTTGCACTTTATATAGGAGTAAAACTTTTAGTGTGCAATCATTCTGTTAAATCCTTTGCATATTACAATAGTCTTTGAGTACCTGAAAAAAATCCTGAGGGCTTCNTATTATAAAGTATTTCTTAAGATCTTTATCCAAAACAATTGCATTCAGTTACACTAGAGTATTTATTCTGTAGAAGAAAGTTGACAATGTCAACAATCTGTTCAAGTATTATGATGTCCATTTTATATTGTTTGTACTCACAAACTCAGAGAAAAATGAATTTATGAGGCCCTCTGTGTAGAGTAAAGGGCCAGCCAAAGAAACCCTGACCCTGAAACCAGAGCCAGTGAAAGACACATTTTGACCCTGAAACCAGAGCTGAAAATTAAAAAGAGCCAATAAAAGAAGCATATTTTGGCCCTGAAACCAGAGCCAAAGGAACACACTCTTTGCCTGACCAACTGAGCATGAAACCAACCAGTCCCTGAGCAGGAAAGCTGGGTCTAGGCACCCAAACCCCCACAAACTTCAACTGATACAACCCTATTCGACCTGACAACCAGCCAATCACCAGAACCCTTGGCCATTTAGGCCAAAAACAATAAAGGAAACAAAGAAGGAACAAAAGNCCCATCCAACAAAGACATCATGAGCAACACCTGTATCTATGACTATCCCAAGTCCAGATGGCTAAACGGAAGTGTAAGAATATATTTAACAACATAAAGAGCAGTATGACACCACCAGAACTTAGTGGTTCTACAACAGCAAGACCTGAATATTCCCACACATATGAAGTAGAAGAAAATGACCTTAAAAATAACTTTATGAAGATGATAGAGGCCCTTAAAGAGGAAATGAAAAATTCCGTTTAAAAAATTGAGAAAAAGACAAAAAATTGGAAGAAGTCAACAAATCCCTTAAGGAAGACTAAGAAAAAACAAACGGATGACAGAAACATTTCAAGACTTGAAAATTGAAATAGATGCAATACAGAAAATAAATTGATGGAATTCTGGAAATAGAAAATCTGGGTAAGTGAACAGGAACTACAGGTGCAAGCCTAACCAACAGGATACAAGAGATGGAAGAAAGAATCTCAGGCACTGAAGATGTGATAGAGGAAATAGATTAATTGGTCAGAGAAAATGTTAAAATTCATCAAATTCTTAACATAAAAAATCCAGGAAATCTGGGACACCATGAAAAGATCAAACCTAAGAATAATAGGGATAGAAGAATTCCAACTCAAAGGTACAGAAAATATATTCAACAAGATGAGAAGAAAACTTTCCCAACCTAAAGAAGGGCATGCCTATGAAAATACAAGAAGCTTACAGAACACCGAATAGACTAAACAACAACAACAAAAAAATCCCTTGCTACCTAGTAATCAGGACACTAAACATACAGAATAAAAAAAGAATATTAAGAGCTGCAAAGAGAATAGACCAAGTAACATATAAAGACAGACTTCTCTCCAAATTCTCCATAGAGACTTTAAAAACCAGAAGGTCCTGGACAGACATTTTGTAGACACTAAAAGACCATAGATGCCAGCCTAGAATATTATACCTGGCAAAACTTTGAATCACCATAGATAGAGAAAACAAGATATTCCACGACAAAACCAGATTTAAACAATACCTATCCAGCCCTACAGAAAGTATTAGAAGGAAAACTCCAACTCAAGGAAATTAGCTGCACCCACAAAAACACAGGCAATAGATAATCTCATACTGGCAGATCTCAAGGAAGGGAAACACACACACACACACACACACACACACACACACACTGCCACCACCATCAAAACCAAAAATAACAGGAATTAACAATCACTGGTCATTAATATCTCTTAATATCAGTGGACTCAATTCACCTATAAAAAGACATAGGCTAACAGAATGGATACAAAAACAGGATCTTTTTGCGGCATATAAGGAACACACCTCAGCTTCAGAGATTGACATTGCCTTAGAGTAAAGGGTTGGGAAAAGATTTTCCAATCAAATGGACCTAAGAAGCAAGCTGGTGTAGCTATCCTAATATCTAACAAAATAGACTGTAAACTAAAATCAATCAAAAGAGATAGAGAAGGACATTTCATACTCATCACAGGAAAAATCCATCAAGATGAAGTCTCAATTCTGAATATTTATGCCCCAAATACAAGGGTACCCACATTTGTAAAAGAATCATTACTAAAGCTTAAATCACACCTCAAACCCCACACACTAGTAGTGGGAGACTTCAGCACCCCACTCTCACCAATGGACAGGTCTGTGAGACAGAAAACAGAGAAATAAGCGAACTAACATGTTATGTCTCAAATGGATTTAACAGACATGTATAGAACATTTCAGCCAAACTCAAAAGAGTATGCCTTCTCAGCATCTCATGGAACCTTCTCTAAAATTCACCACATACTGAGTCACAAAGCAAATCTCAACAGACACAAAAATTTCTAATAACCCTCTGAACCTTAATGGATCACCATGGCTTAAAGTTAGAATTCAACAACAACACAAATTACAGAAGCTCTACAAACTCATGGAAATTGAAAAATGCTCAACTGAATCACTACTAGGTCAAGGAAGAAATAAATTAAAGACTTCCTAGAATTCAATGGAAATGAACACACAGCAACCCAAACTTGTGGGACACCATGAAAGCAATGGTAAGAAGAAAGTTCATAGCACTAAGTGCCTACATAAAGAATTTTGAGAAATCTTACACTGGCAACCTAACAGCACACCTGAAATCTCTAGAGCAAAAAGAAGCATGCTCACCCAGATGGAGTAGACGGCGGGAAATAATCGAATTGGGGGCCGAAATCAATAAAATAGAAACAAAGAGAATAATACAAAGAATCAATGAAATAAAGAGTAGGTTCTTTGAGGAAATCAACAAGATAGATTTATCCAACTTTATCCAACCTTTATCCAAACTAACCAAAAGGCGCAGAGAGAATATCCAAATTAACAAAGTCAGGAATGAAAAGGGAGACTTAACAACAGACAACAAGGAAATCCAGAGAATCACCACATCATACTTCAAAAACCTGTACTCCACAAAATTGAAAAAAACTAAAAGAAATGGATATTTTCTGGATAGGTACCACATGCCAAAATTAAGTCAATTTAAATAGACCTATAACCTCTAAGGAAACAGAGGTAGTCATTAAAAGTCTCCCAACCAAAAAAAGCCCAGGGTCAGATGGTTTCAGAGCAGAATTCTACCAGAATTTCAAAGAGGAGCTAATACCAATACTCTTCAAATTGTTCCACACAATAGAAACAGAAGGAACATTGCCAAACTCTTTTTATGAGGCTGCAGTTACCCTGATACCCAAAGCACACAAAGATGCAACAAAGAAAAAGAATTATAGACTAATCTCTTTCATGAACATGGATGTAAAAATACTCAATAGAATACTGGCAAACTGAATCCAAGAACACATCAAAAAAGTCATCCATCATGATCAAATAGGCNTCATCCCAGAGATGCATGGATGGTTTAACATACAGAAATCTGTCAATGTAATCCACCATATAAATAACTGAAAGAAAAAAACCCACATGATCATCCCATTAGATGCCGAAAAAGCCTTTGACAAAATCCAGCATCCCTTCATAAAGGTCTTGGAGAGATCAGAGATACAAGGAAATACCTAAACATAATAAAGGCAATTTACAGCAACCCAACAGCCAACATCAAATTAAATGGAGAGAAAAAGTGATTCCATTAAAATCAAGAACAAGATAAGGCTGTCCACTCTCTCCATATCTATTCAATATAGTACTTGAAGTTCTAGCTAGAATAATTAGACAATAAAATATTGCATGGTGTAGAATTATGCAGTAAGAATGCATCATTTATGAAGCCAACCCATCAGAAACGTGGATTTTGTTGGAGGAAACCATCTCACAGGGCGTTTGGGGATTATTTGCCTTTTGAATGGATTGCTGTTCTGGCTGCAGGATTTCTTGTAAGCTACAGCACTTCCCATCTGTTACAAATTTGGGATTCATTCCCACAGTTTACTAGTATTTTGATAATTTATTGGGCATAATTTCCCCTATGTATTGGAGTATTTTGGATGACCTCCCTCAGCTATGTGTGAAAGCGGTCACACAGTCAAAACCTTTGTTTCCCACAACTGAGTACTTGTTCCATTTTCCAGTGTAAAACTAGAGGTCTGCCTTCCTGCAATTATCTTTATTGGCAGGCCTTTGGTCAGTGTTAGTGTCCAGGCAAAGAATCTCATTTGAGACATTCACAGACACTACATGTCTGGAACTGTTGATTTATAGCCATTCAGATAGATAGGGAACAAGCGTGCCCTGGTTTCACCCTGCCAGCAGACAAGAAAGATACTGACCCAAACTACCTCACAGTAACAGANCCTTAACTCCTTGCATTTACTCTCACCTTGGTTTATTAATACAAGACTTTAGAGATTTACTGCTTGTGATACACAGGAAAAGTAATCACACATTTGTTCATTCCTGAAGGAAGATAATTTTCCAGACTGGCTGAGATTTATGTCACTAAGACTAGAGTGGCTGAGAAGTGCCAGGTTCCATTTGTTATGCAAAATAGGCTCAGGTCCTCCCTTTGTTTTAACCACTTAAGGCAATATGTGTCATCCTTTAGATCTGAGAGCTTCTTTTAAGCCAGACAGCACAGGCAAAAGTTCAACAGCAGACCAAAAGCTGCATGTATTCCTCTACTGCTTATGATTGTTGCCTAGTAACAGAGGACACTTCCCCTGCCCACTGGAAAAGCAGCATAGGAGCTGCTTGGAAGCATCACATGGAGAAAAAGTTTTTTTTTACCTTATTCGTGATTTTTACTGATTATAGACTTTTAGCTTATTACCTAGCCACATTTAGAAATGTAGTTTAAGCACATAAATTCCCCTCTTAGATTTCCCTTGTTGATTTAATCTGTAGTTGACCTCATCGGGGAGCCTCCACTAACCACTCCCACTTTGTGCAGTAAATGAAAGCTGACAGTTACTGCTCTCTGTGTCAGTCTCATCTCTGAGAAATTCAAGCCTTGTAATATATTGCCAAAGAACCACTGTTTGTAAATGTATATAAGCTGGTACTCTTGTAGAATTGTATTTTATTTCAGAACAATAAAGAGACATGGATAGAAAGAGCACAGTGTGAGCAGACTTATTCTTGTCCTCAGATATTAATATTTCCTCACTTGTTGTAGCACCCTTTTAGAACCCTGGAAGAAGATTTTTAAGGTAGGCACTTAAAAGTCTTCGTTACCTGGTGCCCGGGTATCAGGGAATAAAAAAAAGTAGGTATTCAAGCATATCCAGGGAAAGAGGTATCACTTGACAGGGGCTGTCCAGCAAAGGGAGACCTAGCCCCTCCCAGGAGATACGAATAGAAGATCTCCCTAGTCATCAGCTACAATCAAGATCTCACTGAAGGATTCTGCAGATCCTGGGGGAACTGGCTGCCTGTCAGAGCAGTGAGTAGAGAAATTGAATAACCCCTCCCTTTAGCACTCTTTCCTTAAATCTTTCTTGCACCATGGAACAAAACGAATCTAGAGACAGCTTTTTGTGGAAGCTATTAAACATATGCTTAAGATGAAAGAGTTTGAAGTTAATTCTAGTCAACTTTCTGAATTTCTTAAATTTGTACAGAAAGTGAGTCACTGGTTCCCAGACCATGGGACCCTGGATCCTGAGGCATGGGAAACTATATGGAAGGATATTAAGAACTGGCATACACAGCGTGGGGCACAGCAGATGCCACCCATAGCGTTTTCCATGTGGAATAAATATGCTTAAACAAGCTCTGACAACTGATCAAGAACTTAAGCTCCAGCTAGAATCAGAACTAACTATTCCCTCACCCTCTGTTCATCCCATGGCCCCTCTCCTTGAGAGAAACCCCACCCCAACTGACTCCATGTTCAGAAACATTTTCCCCTCTTTGAGGGACCCTAAAGAGAGCAACTCAGAGGAGATTTCTTCTAATTCTAGTGATGAAAAAAACTCTGAGGAAGAAGATGAATGAGGAAAGGGAGCAATAAGCTGTTGAACACCTGACTGCTTCCCACTACAGTGTTTAACACACACTCCACATGGCCCCCTGAAAAACGTAAAAAGAAATGAAGGGAGCTGGTGGGTTTTGCTGGAGTGATCTGACAAGCCTACCTTCAGGGTGAGGCACTAGGATGCTTTCCTGTTATTGCACCTAGTCAAGGAACTAATGGCCAGCCCACATGGGAACCCCTTCCTTTTAAACTGCTTAAGGAAATAAAACAGGCTACATCTGCCTATGGGTCAACTTTTCCATGTACACCTAATCTTGTGGAGAGTTTAATCTCCCAATGGCTTACCTGATACAATTGGTCCCAAGTAGCTAAAGCTTGTTTAGCAGGAGGTACTTTCTTATTATGGAAAGCTGAATATGAGGACCTTGCTCACCAGGAAGTGTCTAAAACTGCCAGGAGGAGAGGTAGGGGAGACTTAACATATGAGATGTTCATGGGCACTGGAAANTGGTTTGAGACAGCTGAACAATTAAAGCTAACACAGGGAACCTTGTGGCAATTTCCACGGCAGCTTTAGCAGCATGGAAGCATTTACCCTCAGCTAATGCTAACACCAAAGGGCTCACTACTATAACACAGAAACCGGAGGCATTTACAGAATTTATTGCTAGACTAATGGAGGCTGTGGAGAGAGCAGTTTCCAGCTCTGAAGCAAGAGATATCATTTTGAAACAATTGGCTTTTGAAAATGCTTCTCCTACTTATCAATCTCTACTGACTCCAATAAAGAAAACTGGGAGCATTTCTGATTATATTAAAGCAGGTGTTGATGTTGGTCCCTCTTACTTTCAAGGTGTGGCAATGGCCGCCGCATTACAGGGATGAACAACTACCCAATTTCTAAATACACAACAATGGGGAAATTTAATCAAAGAAGCATGGGGCTCAAATGCTTCTCATGTGGACAGATTGGGTATACTAGCAAACGCTGCTCCTTTCAAAGAAGGATTAATATAAATTTCAATCCCAGAGGCACTAATATAAGCTCAAATGCTCCAGCTTTGACTCAAAATGTAAATCAAAGCATGCCTCTTGGAATATGCCCTCATTGCCAAAAAGGCTTTCATTGGAAAAGGGATTGTAAGTCCCAATTCTATAGGGATGGCACTCTTCTAACTGATGCTACTGCCTCCCCAATCAATACAAGACCTCTGGCTAACCAGGGAAACTTCATGAGGAGCCAGCCCCAGCCCCATCAAATAGTAGGAGCAGTCCAGCCAGCCCAGACAAACAACCCCTTCCTAAATGGAGGACCATCCAACAATTACAAAGAGCAACTCGAAGAAGTGTAAGAATGGACTTGTGTACCACCACCTTCACAATACTAACTCCCGACTCTCCAACAGTTTGTCTTGACACCAGACTCTACTTACTTCCCCCAGAGGGGACACTGGGGCTAATAGTAGGCCAAAGCTCCTCTTCTGTACAAGTCATTAATATTGTCCCAGGAGTGATTGATCCTGACTTTACTGGATAAATTAAAATTATTGTATAACCTCCCACAAAATTCAGATTTGTGCAGGACAGCACATAGCACAGCTGCTGCTACTCCGGTATCAGGTTATGGGAAGCACAGCCTCTGCAGCCCCAAGGAGAGTTTCAGTTCTAGGGACATGGCTTTCCGGATTCAGGAAATCAGAGACTCTAGACCATCTAAAACTCTTAAAATACAAGAAAATAACTGGTTTGCTGGACACTGGTGCAGACATTTCTTGCATTTCAGGAAAAGACTGGCCAGGTACTTGGGAAACATGTATTACTCCTTCCTCCTTCGTGGGTTTGGGTCAGGCAAATAATGTAGCCATAAGCTCAGGAATNTTGAGGTGGTCTGATGGAGAAAATCATGGTACATTTTACCCATATGTCATTCCTGCCTTACCCATAATCCTATGGGAAAGAGATGTGTTGCAGCAGAAGGTGTTGCTGATATCTTCTAATGAACTAGTGTCAGCTCAAATGCTGCAGATGGGATTTAACCCTGAAAAGGGCTTGGGTTAACAAGCCCAAGGCAGAACTGAGTCCATTATTCTAGAGGTTAAAAATGATAGGTATGGCTTAGGATATCAAAATTTATCATAGGGGCCACCGTGCCCCTCACTGCTGACCCCATTACTTGGAAGTCTGATGTTCCTATCTGGGTAGAACAATGACCCTTAACTGCTGATAAGATTGAAGCCGTTACTTGTCTGGTAGAAGAACAACTTCAAAAAGGTCATATTGAACCTTCCACCAGCCCTTGGAACACTCCAATATTTGTTATTTAAAAAAATCAGGCAAATGGAGATTGTTACAAGATCTTAGAAAGTTAAATGAAATTATGGAACCTAAGCAGGATTTTATAACCTGGCTTGCCATCTCCATCAGCCATTCCTAAAAACCACAATATAATTGTCATAGACTTAGAAGATTGCTTCTTTACCATACCCCTGCATCCCAGAGATTGTCAGCATTTCGGTTTTAGCTTGCCTTCACCTAATTTTCAGAGACCTTATCAGAGGTATCAGTGGAAAACCTTGCCACAAGGAAATAAAACTAGTCCAACTTTGTGCTTGTAAATACAGTGCTTTTACAAGTTTGTAAAACATACTCTGATATTTATCTTACTCATTATATGGATGATATATTGATTTCTCATGCTGACAGAGCATATCTGCAAGAGGCATTACAATTCCTAGTCCAACAGTTAACTTTATATGCACTTAAGGTGGCCCCTGAAAAAATCCAAATTCAGCCTTCTTTTTCCTATTTGGGGCATGTTATTCACACAGATTTTGTTTCTCCCCAACCTTTTCAATTACTGATGGACCCCTTAAAAACTTCAAATGATTTTCAAAAACTGCTTGGAGATATTACCAAGGCTCATTCCTATTTAGAAATATCCACAGTTGAAGTTAAATCTTTGATGTTTTCCACAGTGACCCTAATCCTAGGTCACTACAGAAGTTAACACCTGAGGCTAAAGCTTCCTTGGCTCTTTCAGAAGAGAAACTTAATTCTCAAAGCCTCTTTCATGTAGATTATGAAAACCCATAAAGTATGGTTATACTACATACTGAATCTACTCCTACTGCCTGCTTGTTGCAAGAATGGTCTCTAGATTGGCTACATTTACCTGTAACTCATAGAAAAATTGTGACAGCTTATACCTCTCTGGTTGCATCCTTGTTGGGTAAATGAAGAAAATAGAATAAAGAATTATTTGGGCAAGATGTTCATTAGATAATCATTCCTTATACAACTGAACAACATAGTATCTTGTCTTATGAGTCTGTAGAATGGCAAGTTGCTCAAATAGGATATACAGGTACTTTTTCCTATGGAATACCTGACCATTATTTGTTAAAATTCATAACTCAACATCCTGTAATCTTTCCATATAGAACTAAATCAAACTCGCTGCCCCCTTCAGCATCTTTACTGATGGCTCTGCCTCAGGTCAAGCTGCATTGATTACTGATGGTTATAAAGAATCCTTTCCTACACAGGAAACCTCTGCGCAGAGAGTGGAGTTAATAGCAGTAATTATTGCCTTTAAAAGGCTTAAAGACAGTGCTTTTAGTTGTATACCCAATATATAGTTAGATTGTTTCCACATTTAGAAACTGCCCCTCTTCCCTCAAATCNTTCTACTATTTTAAGCTTGATTTTGAAACTGCAAAATTTAATTCAAGCCAGGATTCATCATTTTTTGTTATTGGACATGTTTGAGCACACACAATGCTTCCCGGTCCTATCCATGAGGGGAATCATATGGCTGATTCTTTAGCAAGAACATAGCCTATTCCACAGAAGCAGCTCAGAAAAGCCATGCTTTGTACCATCAAAATGCTACTGCACTTGGCTTTCAATTTCAAATTCCTTGAGAAGCTTCTAGAGCCATTGTGCATAACTGTAATGTTTGCCATACAACGTCAAATTCTCTCCCTATGAGAGTTAACCCATGAGGTCTGCGTCTTTGTGACTTGTGGCAGATGGATGTAATTCATGTTTGCTCTTTTGGAAAACTAGTCTTTGTGTGTGTGTGTGGACACATATTCTTATGTTATCTGTGCTACTGTCTGCTCTGGAGAGGCTTTTAAAGATGTAATTCAGCATTTGTTTCATTGCTTTACAATATTAGGAATGCCTAGAGCTCTAAAAATGGACAATAGCCCTGTGTATACTTCTAAAGCCTTTAAGAATTGGTGCTTAACTTTTCATATCTCCCACTCCAGAGGCATTCCTTATAATACCCACAGTCAAGCTCTTGTGGAGAGAGCTCATCATATGTTAAAAACTCAAATATCCAAATTACAAAATGAGAATTTTAAGTACTCGTCTCCCCATCACATTCTAAATCATGTTCTGTATGTAATTAATCATATGAACATATAAAAGGAAAATATGAGCTTCTTCCTCAGACACTTCTCCATAAAAGTCACTCCCAAACCTCTAGTTAAATGAAAGGGCCTCCTCACTGGTAAATGGAAAGGTCCAGATGTTTTAATAACATCAGGAAGAGGGTATGCTTTCATGTTTCCACAGGACACTCAATTGCCTTTGTGGATCCCAGATTGTTTGATTAGACCATATGGTCAGCCTGCTGCAGTCCAGATGCATCCCAAAGCTGCCAGCAGTGTCG
>LZPO01046115.1:0-16268 GCA_001675575.1 Neotoma lepida | reverse complement strand
AAGCCAGACATACAAAGAGTTCTCAAATATGATGTCATGCATGTATTGCCTATAAAAAGACTGTTTGTAGAGTNAGCAGAGTGGTGATTAGTAGAGGCTGGAAAGGTAGGGGAGAGAAGGTGTTCATATATTTGTTAATGGGGACAAATTGAGTATTCTAATTTAAAAACAACACAGCCAGCACTGTTTTTCCGTAAATCAAAATGCTTAGAAAAGAAGTATTTGGATGTTTTCAGCATCAATAAAAGATAAATTATTGGGATGATAAATAATTTAAGTATATTTATTTATTTGGACCTTATTGGATAAATATAACTTACATCACACCATGAAGATAGACAATTATTGTCTGGAAAAAAAAACATACTTCACAACATGACACATGTCATTCACTCAATATGTAGTTCAGGTCCATAAAATACTTAACAAGACTTTAAAATATCATAACCAAGTCTTTCCTAACTCCCTGTTGTCATAACTCAACATTGGTTGGCATGTAACAGTTTCCTTTGAGAATGAAACATTCCATCGTGCAAGGAAACTCCATAAGCAGTGAGATAAATAACTCAAAATAGCTTCAGGAAGTCTCTGAAACTGACCTGATTCACTAGGCTCCTCCCTGCCCNAATAAACAATAAAAGCTAAAATTGCCTTTTAGAGAAGCTGAGCTGCAAAGAAAACTCCTCTTCCAACAAGACAAGCTACAAAGAGGATTCTGAGACCAGACCAGCAGCTGTCTGGGAGAAACAGAAAGCAGCAGATCTACCTGGAAGAGGGTTAGACCAACTGAGCCACTGGGAAGGGCGACTGTCCAACCTGTTGAGCTGCCTGCTTACAGTGAGGAATGTTTTGGGTTTCCAGCTTTTAGCTCCTGCATATTGGGGAGAGATAGCACTGTTGATGCATCTGTCTTTGAGTTGTTCTGCTCCTGTAAGTTACTCCACATCCATACTCCTGTAAGTAATCCCAATAAAATTCATAGTTCACTAAGTTGGACTTTAATGGTATCCGTAATTTGGTCTGTCCTGGGTTCTCTATCTGGGGTGAATAGATGTGTGTGTGTTTTATCTCCCCAGGAAAAGTATTGTCACACAATGCTTGGTAAACAAGTACAGATTTACATTTGTATATGGGAGCCATCTACCCTACAGATGGAGTGAATTTGAATGTACTTCGGTTAAGACTGAATGCTGAATATGTTGAATATTGCCACTTACAGTCAATTTTCAGCTTAGTTTAGCATCATACCTTGGTTCTTTGAGGAAGATTTTTTGACCTGAAAAATTAATTATTACATTGCTCAGTTTTAAAGCTCAGGATAGTTAACTTAGGTCTTTCCATGAAATATCAAGGGCTTAAACACAGGAGTAGTCTTTCGAATGTGAACTGGCAGAAGTGCATTAATTTAGTTCCCATTCCAAATCACTTACCTTTAATACTCATTAAGGTATCTCTTAGCTCCATTATCAAGCTTGATCAGCTTCTTTACTGGACATTTCCCCCAAACCTCTTGATTAAGGTAGTCAAAGTCTATAGATTATTATTATTCAAAATGTCCAATATTCAGAAGAAGCATGTTCTTAAAAATGTAGAAGGACTCTTAATAGACAGTATCTTGGAAACGGACATTCATTGTCAATTACCTGCAGATAGGCAGCCTAGCTGTTCCTATTGTACATTATGTACAAATCAGTATGTTTGCTATTCCAATGGTGGGAACATATAAAATGTCCTATAAAAGTTTCTAATCTGATTGTGGATCAGTGGGGGGTAGGGTAGGGAGTACTGTAATTCAAGGAAAAAATACTTTCTGAGGCACTTAGACAAGAAGACACCACATGTCCCTAAAGAAGAAATGATCCCACTAAAGATCACTGTGCTATGAGGATTTGCTTATTTTGTTTTTGTTTGTATGGCTAAGAAGAGAGTAACACTAGAAGAAGAGGGGGAAAAGAAAGATGATGGTCTTTAGCCAGACAGTGTCTTGTATGGGCAAATAAATGTTGAATTCAATCAATTCCTGAGAGACTAAGAAGAGATTTTCTAAGGCTACTTTTCCTATTACATGACAATATTTATATCGTTTGCAGCCACAATAATAAAATTTTATTGCTTCTTTTAAAAAGCAGATCACAAGTTACCATTTTAATGACTGTAAACAACTGAAAAATTTGATGAAATGTGAAAAAAATTTATCTGGCCAGTTATAAAATCTTTGCTCCATTTTAATGAGAAAATAAAACAAAACTATACAAATCTTTCATAGACTTTCCATATCAGACCAATATTTTCTGCTTCAAATTTTATATTTCCAAGGTGTCTGTATGTGGTCCTAAGACAAATAAATATGTCATATATTAGTTATAGAATTTAGTATCTGATTAATATTGGTTTCACTTGAATTATTAAATTAGGCACAATACAATGATTATAATGTGTGTTGCAATTACTTGTCTTGATGCTGTAATAAAAGAAAACTCATAATAATACTTAAAGACATTTTTATTTTGGTTCACAGTTGAGGGTGCAGTCTAGCATAGTGGAGACCATACAGTGATGGAAACAGGAGGTGGCGGGTCACATTGTCTACCTATGGAGGAAGGAAAAGGTGATGAACGCTTGTGCCCATCTCACTTTTCTTTTATATAAATCCAAGGATTGCCCTAGTTTCTTTTCCCATTTCTGCAGTAAAAATACTCTGAAAAGGCAACAGAAAGTAGAAAAAGGTTATTCTCTCTCACCACTTGAAGGCTCTGACCACCATCATAGAGCACACAAGGTTGCAGAAGCCCGAAGCAGTTGGAGTATCTCTGTATCCACAACCAGGAAGCAGAGAGAGATTAATTCATCCTGCTGCTTAGTTCCTTTTTCCATTTCTACTCTCTGCAATCCCAGTTGCATAAATATCCCCACTTCAATTAATGTAACCAAAACAATTCCCCAAAGGGAAGCCCAGAGAGACCCACCTCCGGGTGATTCTGGAACTTGTCACTTGACAATAAACACTAATCATCACATGTGGCACTGGCCCTGCCAATATTTAGGATGGGTCTTCACATTTCAGGTAATCTAATGGAAATGGTTGTCCACAGGCTTGTCCAGAGGCTTGTCTCCTCGATGAGTCTGGATCATGTCAAGCCAACATCAGTAACCATCACAACATGACACATTCATCTTTTCCCTTTGGACAACCAAAAGTGCAGAGGGAATTTTAATCATAAGTCATGGCAGGTGCAGCAACTCTGTCTGTTTGTATTTTCACTTAGATATATGTTCATAAACTATAAAGATTTAAGACATTAGCTGACACATAGCATGTATTTCAATTACTGCTCAATTTTAATGGACGCTTTCTTCTAACACTTGAGAGAAACTATAATGAATCAGTGCCTTAGACATTTCCTCATATTTTAAAAAGAAATGACTGCTGAATGTCTTAATGCAGAAATGCTACCCTTGAATAATTTCTGCANGTTTATGAATGGCTCTCTCCCAGGTACTGTAGTTAAGAGGCATGATCCCTTTAAACAAATCTGAAAAGCAAAGAAATAAAAGTAAGAAACCTATTTGTTAAAATAACATAGGCTTGTAAAATTTCTAACTTAAATGAACTAAAGATAGAGTGNTATATCACCTATTTGTGCTCTTTCGAAGACTTGCTGTAGGAAGAGGTCAATGTCTTATAGTTTTAATTGTATCCGTATTCACTGCAAAAGTCATTGCTCAAAGTCAAGTAGTTTAACAAAAGTTGAAACATTTAAACTTGGAGATGTGTTGCATACGTATTATCATTACATTTCTGATTAGATAGTCATAGAAGATGCACATTCATATTCAGGTCATAGAATGGTTAAGGGAGCAGTAAAGCTATCAGTCATTTCAACTGGGCAGCTTTATGAGAAATCACCAGATGATTCAATGTTTACATTGGGTTTTGTAGGGATCATTATAGCTTCCTGGTATATGTAGAAAGGATGAAACGAAAAGTCCTGTTGGTGCACAGTGGAGGGAGATTAGCATGTAACATGATTTGAAGGCTATCAGGAAAATGAAACATCCTCCAAGAAATTGCTCATTGTGCCTCACATTTTGCTGTTAGTGCATATTAGTGAGTCCCTAAGAATTGTATACAAATGTTTCTGTCAGGAAATTTTCTTCTGGGAATTATTTGAGAAAGTGTAGAGAACGAAGATGTCTCATAAGTTATGCAAGCAAATATGTTCTTGGAACCTTTGACAGAGAATAAGAAAACTCTGGCATAGAATTTCCAATATGAAATAAAATACTTTTGTAGTCATTTCACAGTAGAGGTTGACTACAATGCAGAGTTCTGATCTAACATCAGNAGAAATGCTGTTGGGAAATGTTGAGATATGAAGGTTTACCTGGTTTTATAAAAACAAAGACAGATTCAACAAGTATAAAATTTTTCTTTTTATTTTTTATTTATTTTTGGATGGGTTGCATTTTCTTTTTGTTGTAATTCACTGTCCCAGACATACTGTTAGAAGCCTGCAGAGACTAGTCTAATTTTGTCTCCAGGAAGAAACAAACATGAGAAAAGTGTAAAGCTAGAGATAGAACAACTCTAGGTCTCACAAAGGCAAAGCCTTGAATTGAGTTATGAGTACTGATAGACTTTTATAGCAGAAGACTAGCNGGTTTCTGAGTCAGGACTGACAGGTTCTGAGTCAAGAACAGTATTGTGGAGATCTCTTTTGCTTTCAATCAGGGTACACTTACCACCACACACAGGAAAAGAATTTTCTTCCTCCACGCTTTGCTGATCTTTCAGTGCTACAGCCAATGAGATAACTTGAGCTTTCAAGAGAATGCCAATGTTGCATTGCTTAATTCTGATATCAATGTACGTCTGCAAAAATACTAACTTCTAGAACTATCCTGAATGATTATTATTGAAATAAACAGAAAATGCCACACAAATGGCATGATGCCCAAGGTCTTTTCTTTTAAAATAATATTTTTGGTGTCCATTCTTTCTTCTTTTTAATATTCACTTATTTACTGTGGGGTAGGNTGAGGAGAATCTGCATGCCACCGTGTGCATGTGGAAATCAGACTATGGCTTGCTGGGAATGATTCTTTCCTCCCACTATGTGGGTCCTCTGAATTGAGTTGAATTTCTCAGTCTTGGAGGCCAAGCCTGCTGAGCCATCCCATGGGCCCTTAAGTGATTTCTTTCATGAATGACTTTATCTTAAAGCAAAAACTTATATCTGTGAGAATGCAAATACATAAAATACCGTAAAACAAAAGTGAAAAGATTTGGAACAGAAGTTTCTGATTGTAGCTGATAAAATGAGAAATGACAGAAATGACAGTGAGACTCCAAAGGCCAGAGAAAATGACACCATGCTATTTGCTGCTACGTGACATAAAGNTGTGAAANAATATTGTAGATTAAAAATAATAAGAAATTAAATCTTTTATAACATGAAGAATGCATGTATGAAATGAGAATCATTTCCAGTGCCAGACTATCCTAGACTAACAATGTTAAATCTAATTAAATAGAGGACAGGCATCACAGTTTTGTTATTTCATTTAACTCCCTGTATAAAATATATTAACAGCATTGAACAAAAGATTTTAACACAGAAAGCTAGAAAGGAAATATTAGTCTGATACAGTTTCATAATTACATTTTGTTCAAGATGATATAGAATATTCAGTTAGGACAAATCAGAGACAGAAAATGGAAATTTATCTCAGAAAAGATTAAGTAGCCAATTGGGTTAAAGTATCAGAAAGCATTTCAAGATCCAAAGTGCTGCAAAGCTTTGCTTCAATGTGCCTGGATGTGAAGTATGGCTGAGATANGCAGTGTTTGTTAAAAAGAAACATTCAAATTAGTTATCAAATTTAGAAATTTAACAGATTTGGGAGAAGGAGTATGTTTTAGCAGTCAGAAGAGAATGGGATTCACAAACTAGTTACAAGGTTGCAAAGTGAACTCAACTGAACTGAACTCATTTTATGACCTGAAGCAAATCTTCTCTCCATCTCAATTTTTCTTAGCTGTAAAACTGAGCCCAGATGAACAACACTTCTCATGTGCTCACTTGCCTCTCTCTGTGACCAGGAAGTTCCCTTTGAAGTCAGCACAGAAGACTGTCANGAGGAAATGGCAGTGAGAACAAACATTAACTCATACACAGTACATATACGAGCCCCGGCTTTTAATGGTACCATCCATATGATTACTTGAAGTATGATCGTCATTGATTTACAGTCAAGGGAAGCTATTTAATTGCAAATATAGAGTTCTATAACAATTTCAGTATAGAATTGATTTTGCATTGCCAATGAGCATGCTACTTTGCACACATGTATATGCTTCTTTACGATGTCATTAAAGTGGATGCTATTTGTAGTAAATCATTTATAAACACCATTAGAAAATCAAGCACATATCAATTTTATATAACAGTCTGAATAGGAAAATGGTCAGTGTTTACTTTGAAATTCTTTTTGGCACTTGGAAAATCTGTTTTCTTTCCACCAATCCTTCCTTGCTTTCTTTTTTTTTTTTCTTTTATTCTCCCCGTCCCTGTTCCCTCTTATTTTTTTTTTCTTGCCCCGTCCTCTCTTGCCACTCACTTTTCTGTCTGTCCTCTTATAATCTTCTCTTTTTACTACTATTTCCTTCTATATTTTCTTCATCTGCCTCACCTGTTCCAATTGCATTTCTTCTATTGACCCTTCCATTCTCTTTTCTCTCTGTCCATTCATATGTTCATCCTGTATGTTTTCCTTTCTTCTTTCTCATAACAACACTTATTGGCCACCACTATATGACAGATGGCATGCACAATATTAGGAATCCTGAAATAAATAACACATGGTCGCCAAGATACTGAATGTGTGTCTAAAAGGAGAAAAGAATAATTTGAAACTTGTTAGTAAAATTATACAGAGGGCAATGGAGAATGAGGTTCAGGCTGAAAGAATGAGGCTTATTCACAATCTTTCATTTCTAGCCTCCATCAACACCTTCTAAGACCACTTAAAAGTGTAGAGTGCAGACAATAAGCACCTACCCAACTGTGCCATGCTGCACTAGATGCATCACAAGGATTCAAAATCGCTCTCTCTGAAGATCTCAAGTCTTTTAATAATAGCTTGTCTTGTTGTTTTAAAAACTATTCTGGGTTTGAGGTAAAATCTCAATGAGTAAGACTACTTGATATGAAAGCAAGGGGACCTGTGTTCAAACAGTACACATGCACATAAAAGCAAAACACGGACATATGTGCCTGAAATCCCAGGAGAGCATTGTCAGGCCAAACTAGTTAAAACAGTGATATTTTGGTTTGGTGAGAGCCCCTATCCTAAAAAATTTAGGTACAGAGTCATAATGGCACCCTGTGTACTTTTCTGGCCTTAATGTATCTGGGTATCTTAAGACAACTATCTCTAGCAATGAAACTACTTTATATTTTTTTACAATCCATTACACACACACACACACACACACACACACACACACACACAATTTACTCTGAATAGACTTAGAAATAGTGAAACAACTGACCACATGCCTGAATTTCTCAAACCCTAAACATTCCCCGATACCCTTTTCCTTAATTTTTGGGAATTGTCTTTGGATTGTCCTGCCTAATAACAGTGTTTATGTGTGCCTAAGGCCTTGTCCCATTCTTTATCAGTTTGACATGTGAATGGAGGAGTCTCAGTAGCTAAAATCAGTCACACAGGTACTATATACCTATATCACTGATCTCTAATGCCTTGAACATCAAATCTCAGGTGAGTGGCCTATTTTACAGGTCTTCATCTTGTTTGGTAACATAATTTTTAAGAAAATTAAGTGTTGTAAAATATTATTTTAAGATGTGTTACATTTGTTTATGCTGTGGAACATTCGTTTAATGACACAAATATGTGTTGCATTCTTTTATGTTGCATTTGTTTAATTCTGTGAAGCTGTGTTACTTTATCTCTCTAAAACACCTGATGGTCTAATAAAGAGCTGAACTGCCAATAGCAAGGCAGGAGAGAGGATAGGTGGGCCTGACAGGCAGAGAGAATAAAAAGGAGAAATCTTGGAGGAAAATAAGAACAGCAAGAGCGATCAAGGAGGAGGACATCAGGGGCCAGCCACTTAGTTACACAGCCAGCCACAGAGTAAGAGTAAAAGTAAGGTATACAGAAGTACAAAAAGGAAAAATGTCCAAAGGCAAAAGATAGATGGGATGATTTAAAATTAAGAAAAGCTGGCAAGAAACAAGCCAAGCTAAGGCTGGGCATTTATAATTAAGAATAAACCTCCATGTGTGATTTATTTGGGAGCTGTGTGGCAGGTCCCCCAAAAGAAAAAAAAAACAACTAAGCCAAATAATTTTGAATGAACTATTTGAGTAGACATATCCNGAAGCCTATCTGTGTTATTTATAAACCTCATCTCCACCTTTTGCCTTTATATATTTTAATCTGAATTCTTTCATTATAGTATTGAAAAACTATAGTAGTAAATATGACACATTTATGGTTCCTGAGAGTCTTTCCAGTGACCCATAAAGCCGAACATTCTGGAGACCAACAACACACTCAACAGATCTCTAATGCCTGTATTTCATACTCTGCAGACCACACATCCTCCCACAATTACTCAAGGTGATACTACCAGGAAAAAGTGAGTAAATATAAATTAGAACCCTTTGTATTGTTTCTTACTGTAACATGCACACCTATCATGTTTTCAAGGTAAACATTTTTAATTCTACTTTTTTGTTTATTGAAAATAGATTTTTTTCATACAATATATTCTGATTATGGTTACACCTCCCCAAACTCCTCACCTCCCACCCCCTCCTGATACATACATACCTTCTTTGTATCTTCTTAGAAAACAAAGACGCATCTAAGGAATAATAATAAAGTAAGATAGGACAAAACAAAAAGAAATTGCAATAAGATAAAATAAANAGAAGAAAAAAAGCCAAAAAATGCACAAAAAATACATATAGATGCAGAGGTGATTGCACACACAGGAATACCTTAAAAACACAAAATTGGGGGCCATAATATATATGCAATGGACCTATAAAGTTAAAATAATGCCCTGATACAACATTATGAGACAAACAGCCNGCAAAGATACCATTGGGTTTGTTTTGTGTTGGCCATCTACTGCTGGGAATGGTCCCTATCTTTAAGAATGGTTTGTTTCTCCATTGACACCCCCTTGGAGAAAACTAATTTTGTATTTGCAAGTGGTTATCAACTAGAGATAGCTTCTGAGTTAAGGAAGTGGCATGTGTCCACTTCTTTCAATTCTAAGACCAAATGTGGTGTAGATTCATGTAGGGCCTGTGCATGATGCCACAATCTCTGAGTCTATATGTGNATCAGTCCTGTTATGTCTAGAAGGCCTTGTTTTCTTGGTGTCCTCCATCACCTCTGGCTTTTACAATCTTTTCCTCTCCTCTTCAGCAGAGTTCACTGAGCCCTGAGGGTAGGGATTTGATGGAGATATCCCATTTAGGGCTGAGTATCCCGAGATCTCTCACTCTCTGCACATTGACTGACTGGNTGTAGGTATCTGTATTTGTTCCCATCTGCTTTGGAGGAAGCTTCTCTAGTGATGGCTGAAGAAAGCACTGATTTATCAGTATAGCAAAATGTTCTTGGGAGTCATTTTATTGCTACTTACAGTAGCAGAACAGTAGTATTTGGTTTTCCACTAGTTCCTAGTGTATCAAATCTTGGGTTCTTGGCTACCCAAGTGGTNCTTGGTATGGGTTCCATTTCATGAAGTAGGATTTAAATCAAATCAGATCTTTGTTGGTTACTTCCACAGGCTTTGTGTCACGATTGCACCAGCATACTCTGCACATGGGTCACCATTGTAGATGGAAGAGTTTCTAGCTGGGTTGGTGTTTACCTTTTTCTCTTAGTAGTGTGCAACGTACATTGAATACCATGAAAATTAGTCCACAGAGAGGAAAGCTGTAGGTAGGCACCATCTCAACTTCTCCATGTTCAATGGGTTGTGTAGATGTTGTCTTCAGCAGTACAGCTTTACCATCAGATTGTGGAGAGTTACTACTGCCTTGAAAATACCCTGGGTTGTTTGGGAATACCACTGGGACCCCTTTGGCCAACAACTCGATTAGGTGTAACTCATTCCTGGTACTAGAAACTTCATTTGGTGATGAGAGACATCTATTTGGGGCTCTTATTCCCTAGTTATTTTGCAATTTCAATTAGATCAACTTCATATCTGATAGAGGGCTATTATCCAAAATACATAAAGAACTCAAACAAACCAATTAAAGATAAATTATTTAATTTCTCAAATAATTAGAGAAAACTCAAATGGCTGAGAAACACTTAAAAGAAATGTTCAATATTGTTAGTCATCAGGAAATGTAAATCAAAACTACTTTGAGATTTCACCTTACAACTGTCTGAATGGCTAAGATCAATAAATAAAATAAATGACAGCTCATGCTGCGATGGAGTAAAGGCAACACTCTTCCATTGCTGCGGGCAGTGCAAACTTGTACAGCCACTATGCAAATCAGTGCGGTGGTTCCTCGGGAAGATGAGAATTGATCTACCTCAATCCTACCTACCAGCTATTCCAATCTTGAGCATATACTCAAAGGATGCTTCATCCTACTACAGAGATATTTTTCTCAACCATGTTTATTGATGCTCCATTGATAACAGCCAGAAATTGGAAATAACCTAGATGTTTGTCAACAGATGAATGGATACAGAAAGTGGGGTACATTTACATAATNGAATATTTCTCAGCCATTGAAAAAGATGAAATCATAAAATTTGCAATTAAATGGATGCAGCTAAAAACAACAACAACAACAACCATAAACATCCTCAGNGAGGTAATCCAGACCCAAAAAGACAAATATGATATGTATTCACTTACATGTGGATGTTAGCTGTCAAGTCATTGACAAGCAAGCTACAACCCAGAGAACCACAGAGGTTAGGTAGAGAGTAAGGAAATGGGGAGGGGGAAGGATGGCTCTACCTAGAAAAAGCAAATGTAATAAATAGCTATGGATGGACAGGAGCTAGACTGGAATATCAGCATCAAATGGGGAGGGGGAGGGGAGAGTGAGGTAAGGGTAGAATATGAGGAGGGACAGGTAGAACTAAGGGCCATTTGAGGTGTTGTATGGAAACCTAATACAATAGAAACTTCCTAAATTATATACGAGAAAAACATATTCTTAAAAAACCATTTAGCTGCACCTTTAGAATNTGTCCATCATATTTCTTATCAATTATTCTCCAATATTATTTTANGTTTAAAATTTTTGGATTTGATAAAGTTGTTCTAAAACTGTGTGGAAAAGCTATTATATCAGTATAAAGCTCAGATAGGAAAAGTTCTAAATTACTTTACTACTTTATGTACCCTTCATGTAACAGCCAGAAGCATTTATGACTTCCCTTGATGATAGGGAAATTCATGATTAAATCAACTTTTCAAGCTCTTGTAGTTTGGTTCAGTGTTTTCNCTAAAGGTTCCTCAATCTCTCCCACAAAAAGGACTTTAAGTCACCCCTCTCATTTTGCCAGAAGTACTCAAACATGCTATAAAATCAGTTAGACGTAATTGAAATTCTTCCTTCAAAATAAAAGGCAAATTTAATAAGACCTGCTCAACCACCTCAAAATATATTTATAGAGTACTTATTTGTGAGTANTAATGTTGTACAANGAAACACAGAAAATAACAAGTTATTGTAAAGCAAGATTCATTTCCCAGTCAAATTTTTCAAAATGACTGATGTCAAGTAAAATGTAGGGACTATATCAAACAATTTAAATAAAGGGAAGAACGAATAGGCAAACTAAAACAATGTTAATATCTACAGATACTGAGTGGAAGAGTTCATTTACTCAGACTTCAAGAAAGTGATATGCAAAAAGGTTTTCAATTTTACCCAACTACTGAGTTATTTTTTAAATAAAAAATTATATTGTGAACCATCTTACTACTGTATGCTGCCAAATATTCAGCTAGAATATTGCCATAATCTTCTACTTTTATCATATTTTGGGTGATTTTTGTAAGTTATAGAGTTCAGTTATTTCTTGTTATCTGTTATTCTTTGTTATCATCACTTCTTGTTTCGGTTACTGATGGATCTTTGACTCATTTGAACAGGTTGTTTTCTGTAATAATTGGTGGTATACTTTAGGAAAGAGATAGCCACCTCAGTCTTCACAGAATCAAGTTTGTAACTCTAGTCAGTTTAATATATCAGCAATGAGACAAATCATTTACTACATGCCAGATTTTATGCTCAATATCTGTATATATCTTTACTTACTGTTCACACAAACCTGAAAATCAGGAATTGTTCCACTAATCTGAGAAATGAAGCCACAAATATATATCTTAAATATTTTCAATATTTTCTGTTATGTTTTTTGTGTTTATGGGATGTATATGTATGTGTTTGGTGGTGTCAGAGATCAATGTTGGGTATCCCCCAATATCACTGTCCCTTAGATTTTAAAAGACCCAAGATTGTTATTAGGTATCTCCCTTGGTTGTTTTCCACTTTATTTTTTGGGAAAGGATATCTCACTGAATCTTGAGCTCACTGTTTCAAATCGATTGCCTAGCTAAAATATCTGGGATTCACCTGTCCCCATTTGCCCAGCATTGGCGTTACAGAGAAGCCACAATACCTGGCTTCTCTGCAGGAGATGGGAGTCCCAAGCCTGGTCATGAGAACTCAGATTGTCATCATGTACAGAAAGCACTTCAATGGTTGAGCCATTTCCCAGCCCTGAATTCTACTATAATAAAATAGTGTAATGTTAGAACCTGGTCTTTCCTCTACTTCTTGATCTACTCCAAACTTCACAAGTATATTGTTGTGTTAATAGATGACTTCAATACTCCCACCTCTGGGGCGATTCCAAGCTACAGAGGATAAGGCAAGCCAAAATCTGCCTAACTCATAACTGTAGAGTCGGGTGTTTCTTAAGTTAGATGTGACCCAGTTCATAAGAGATGATACAGCATCTCCACAGAAGACCACATTAAGATACCCATTAAAATGGTGTATTGTGGTCATCAGATCAATAACAGAGTTTTGCTAAATTATACAAAAACTTTACATAAAGCTCATCAAATTACTTTCTATATCACTTCAAAAATAATAAAATGCTAAAATATTACCATTTATTTGCCGATAGAGTTTCCATTTTTTCTCATCATAAGAATAGCACTTAAATATTCCATGATGATTGCTATTCTTTCCCTAAAGACTGGAGAAAACATATAAAATGCTTAAATTTTTTCTAATGTAAGTTCTTAAGAAAAGTTCCATTTTTTTAAGTGTGCTAGGAATTGAACCTAGATTGCCATGAATGCTAAGCAGGCATGCTTTATCACCTGAGCAGTACACCCAGAACCACACATATACATAAATGTGTGTGTAAAAAAAAACACTATTTATTATGTGGTAGGCATTGTTAAAACATTTACATATTTAAATTCTTAATAACTTAAATTAAAGGAAATGTGAATAACTATGAGTTTTAAAAGCTGTATGAATCTATTCTGTATCTTTTCTCATAATTAGGTGACTGGGTGTCAAGCTGTACATTTCATGGGATTTTTGAGAGTTTATGTGATTTTTCAGCATTTGGATTTACAACTCCAAAAATTCATATTTCTTGTTAGAAATAAAACCGATAATATCTGAAGTCAGCTTTTACAGAAGGTGGGGGTGAAAGGAGAAGACTTTCCAGCCAGCAAGGTGCCCTGGTTGTCACCCTCTGGATTTATTCTATTATTGGGTGAGTATAGATATACGTACTTGCCTCCACTGTGCATATATATAGTGCATAACCACAGCTACTGGGGTAGTTTAGAAACAGAATGCCTTTAATCTTCTGCACAAATCAACCAATTATAATACCAAAGGTATTGGAATGTTCTATGATTGTGCATAGACTTGTGAGTAGAACTGATCTTAGTTAAATATGACTGGGAAAGTGTGAAACCTATAATGTTACTTATATATTACACAGGCTATGAAAATGTATCATGTATTTTATTAACTAATCCAAATATACCATTTTGAGTGTTGTAGCTAAGTAGAAAATACTCTAGTAAATAGGAATCCATTTTTCCTCTTGAAGAAAGTAGAGTTACAGGGTTTCCAAATGCAATAGCCTGTGAAAGTCAGTGGCACAGTCATAAAAAGAAGCATTGCACAACAAACTCCTGCATGTCAATTCATCTTTTCCTATAGTAGAGAAACATTTGGGTTTCAAAACACACTGGGGATAGTTATTACCTTAAAGTGGTATTCACTTGCTGAGTTTATAAGTCATTTAAAATTTATTAGCCAGCCATGCTGCTTTGTTACAACTTACTGTTGTATTATTGTGTCAGGAAACCTTATAGGCAATGAAACTTTATACGGAAAACTTACAATCCACACAATTTGTAGGCTATTCTTCTTTCCCTGGAGTCTTTGTTTTGGGGGAAAAATGTGAACTTGAATTTACTTAAAAAGCTAAGCAAAAAGGGAAGGTGTTGAAGAAATGTGTCAAAAATAGCAACATGTGTTTTTCTGGGCATTTGGTGACTAAGATCTGGCTATGTGGCTTAACAGCCACTTGACTGAGTTATGAAGTTCCACTGTCATTGGTTGACTTCCTCAATAACCACTGGCTAATAACAGTATCCGAGTCAGCACCACGGATAGCTCCACTCATTCGGCATCTGGAAGAGGAACTCTTTTTGCAAGCCCAGCTGCAGCTAGGGAAGAGAAAGACAGAATGATCTANTTACAAAGTAAAAGAAGAGCAAATAAACTAGACTGCAGGAAAGGGTGTGTCCTCAATATTACAAAGGGATGCAACTGTACAGATTCAAGAAATATCAAGCTAATTAACTAGAAAATTAAACTTTTCTAGGCACTGTCTTCCCTTTCATTGTTTTCAATACTTTCATGTGATATAATTAGAATTTCTTGGGTTCTTGTTTTTATTTGGATTCTTGGGGGTGTATGTTTTATGGAACACATAAAGTGTTATGTTAGTCTCCTATTTCCTGCAAAACTGGTGATTCGCCTTCCTAACCTAACCTTGCTTCTTGGCACGTAGTTCCACTCTCACTATTTCACTTTAGATTTGAGCTATAACTAACTAAATATGAACCCAACTGACTCAGACAAAGCAGGACAATGGGCTGCACTCTGACCTATCAGAGACCCTCTAGCATGCANCTCCATGTCCTGATGGAAGTCTATGGACCTTTATTGCCAGTGACAAACAAGAGGTCTGTCCATGCTCTCTTTTGTAGAGTGAAATGGTGGTAAATACAGAAAGGAGTGTGGCTATGGCTGCTAAAGGTGACAGCATCGATGAAGGGAAAGAAACAAGAATGGAGAAAAGGAAACTTGGAAAAAAACAACTTCAAAAGATGTTTTCCTAGCACAGCTTGCCTTAAGCCTTCGGGAGTATTTATTTGTCCGAAGTATGTGTAAACCAGGAGGAGATTCCCACATTGGAAAACACTGAAAAGCAAGAACGAAGAGATCTCGATGTTGCCCTTTGAATCTCTTCCTGTCTTATGCAAGCGCTCCCTTAGTAAAGACNAGAAAGCTGAAAGAATTAGCTAGTATGTTTAGAAGGTAAGTAGCAAGGGAGGTCACTTCAAGGCTGCGAACTCTTAGCCCCACCCACCTTTTGTTCCTTCTCCCTGGCGCCCAGCCTCACTGGTGCCAACTCTTGCCTTGTTTTGTACTATTTGTTTACACAGTCTTTGGCCTTATCATCCCCCTGGCAACCTCTAACGCCTGGAGACCCAGTCACCCCTCAAACGTTGCAACTCCTCGGGGACTCCCTCGGGGAAACCCGGCATGCTCAGCGGTGCTGACATCCTTCAGTCTTTCAGAGGCTTAGCTCAGCGCTGAATAGACCGGGTTTCATTCAGGGACCACCCCTGACGTGCTCAGGAGTCCGAGCTGGACCCTGAAATTGCACCTGCACTCTTAGGTGGCGCATCTTAGATCTTCAACATCCTGAGCGCCAGCAGAGCTTTGAAACACTCGTTGAAGGGCTGGTTTCCCACCTGACTTTTCTTTGCAGCTGAGGGTGTGTTAGCTACCTCGGTGCGAGGCGATTAAGGATGGAACCCTGTGGCTAGTGGCGGTGGAGATCACCATCCCAGAGTAGCTGTTTTATCACTGAGTTTTGGAGATTTCTTGGCTGCCTTC
>LZPO01046113.1:0-16295 GCA_001675575.1 Neotoma lepida | reverse complement strand
CTTCCCCAGCCTCTGAGTCCCTGTTTCTGGGAAAAACAAAAAGGAAGAGGAAAGGGGTGGAGAAGGATGGGCTGATTACAGGGGACCTGTTAGCACCTCGTTGATACATCATTAAGATGAGTCAGTGGAACTCTGGGGTTCCAGAGTTTATTTTTCTCCCCTTAAATTCAAATGCCTTTCCAAGGGCTCCTGGACTTCCTGTTACAATCTCCAGATACAAGGCAAGACTTTGTAGCTACCACAGCTTGTTTCCTAATTTTAGTTTTCTTGACAGTGTGTGTCGTAAAAAAATTAAAAAGGGGAGATTTATTATCTAAAAGGGTTTAGATTTGTAAAGAAAAATAGAAACAGTTAAGTAACATAAATGGTTATATTTTGTGCTCTTAAAGGATATATTTTAATGAGGCAGATATTATACTTCTCATTTCCATATTATTTTATTATTTGTTGTAGTATGTAACAGAAGTTGAAAATTTATTAAACAGCTTTGATTATGTAATGCAACTCTTAAATCACTTGGATAAGGATGATCATCAAGACACACACCTGCACCTTGTGATTTTCTTGTTACCCTTTCTTGCTACCTTTCCTTGCCCTTTGTGATTTTCTTGTTACCCTTCCTTGCTACCTTTCCTTGCCCTTTGTAATTTTCTTGTTACCCTTCCTTGCTACCTTTCCTTGTCCTTTTTGACTTTGCATGGTACCCTCCCTCCCTTGCTACCTGCCTCTTTTCTTGTCTGTCTTTTTGACATCTTCCTTTTACTTTATTTAAGAATATTCATTCATGTTGGATTTTCTAGAAAATGAAAACAGTGAAATTTTGCAAAATGTTTTACAAATATAAAATGAGGTAAAAGAAATGCTTTTTGGCTGAAAGATAAGGGGGTAAAGCAATGGGCGGTATATCAGTGGAGGCTACACAGACGCCAAGAGTCCAAGCAGATCTACTGGCTGAATTCATCAAGGAAGGCCGGATCACAGAAATGCCAACCCCTCATTCCTGAGTTTCCTCATCTATGATTTTTACTCACTCATCCCAGCATACTCTGGAGGCCCTGTTTTATTCCAAACATAGCTGCAGAAACTGGGAATTCAAAAGTTTTTAAAATAATAAACTACAGTTTGTGCTTCTATAACTCTTACTGTCTAATGAAGAAAACATAAAATTGACAAAACTATGACATTATGTCATTTTCATTAGTGTTCTGAAGAAGCCCCCAGAGCATAAAGAAAGCTGAGAGGTCAGACATACTGGTAGGAGAGATCTGATTTATAGATTTCAGGCAGTATTTTGTTGGGTAGGTGACATTAACACGGAACCTTGAAGAATAAAATGGAATGAGCCTGCTGAGAGGTGGAAGGACTTGGGCATAGATGTAACAGCACGTAGAAAGATCTCAAGCTGCTGGGTTATGACCTTTTTAAGGAATGTAAGAAAAAGCCTTTGTTGTAGAAACAGAAACATAAGAGAGGCCCGTGAAAAGAGAACTACAGAGGAGGGAAGGGACTTATCTCTGCTGTATTTATGGAATGTCACTCTCATCAGTGAAGGGACATCTGTGAGCAAAGTAGCTACTATGGTGTTGCAAATGAAACAAGGAAAATCAAGTAGCTGGTTCCCAGTTATCTCAGGAGTCCAGATTAGAAAGGATAATACTTTGGATTATGTATGGTTTGAGCCAAGGAGATAAGAAGTGAGTGATTCAAGATCTGTTTGGGAGGGAAAACAGACAGGCCTTTGGAGTCTAGGAAATATCAAGAGGACAGCAAGGTTTCTGGTGTGAGCAATAAAGGATCTTGAAGTCCTTTGTAAAACTGAAGATCACAGAGTGTGGTTTAAGATCAAGAATTAAAAATTAAAGGCATTAACCTTTAGGAAAATCATGAGGCATTCAAGGGGAGATTTGGACATTAAGATACGTAAGTGTGTCCTTGGCAGCTAGGAAGAGACATCCAGGCTGAGAAAAGTTCCAGGAGATCAGGAACAGGCAAAGCAGTGGGTTTTGAAGCCAATGAGTCTTAAGAATAGATATTATTTGGAACAGTAAACAATATTTTCTGACAGACATAATTTTTACCACATGGTTTCAAGATGCAGATGTCATTCTTCTGAATGATTTTAGCACACTCAAGGGGAAATACTTTCCCATCTTCAGTAACATCTCTCTAATATGATAATGTAGGTCCAAGAGAAAATAAAATCAAAGGCTGACATTTATAAGTTACTGAATAGTTTTTATTATTGTTCTTTAACTTCTTCTCATAGGTCCTTGATCTACCATCACCTTGAACGTACTTGAGATGTCATTGATTGGAAGATATTTGATCAGCTAAACAATATCTTATAAGAGACAGTTTTGTAAATAACATTATCTCTTGCCCCACTAAAATCCTATATTATGTTCCACTAATAACTTTTTTCAACAAATTTTTCCCATCATAGGGTATAAATAAAACATCACATATATTAAATTCTGATGCTGAATTTTGTTATCTATGAAATCTGTAGTGAAGACATTGTAATTTATACTCATTTTTAAAGGAAACCTGACAAGGGTTTCACAATATCATAATGTCTACAGTTGGCATGGCATGGCTTTGGACTTGATCTGACCTGTGCAGCTTTGGGCTTGACCCAGACAGGCTCTATGAAAAAAATGAAGAAAGGACAAACACACAGACACACTTATAGATAAACTGGGATTGGGTAGGCTGTGTGCTCTGATGGAGATGTACCAGCAGCCCAGAAACTCAGCATATTTGTTATATAGCACTGAATGAGGAGGTGGGTTTATTATATACAGCTGAACAAGGAAGTGGGTTTATTGTATACAGCGGAACAGGAAGTGGGTTTATTGTAAACAGCTGAACAGGAAGTGAGTTTACTGTATACAGCCGAATGAGGAGGTAGCTAGTTAGTCTTGGTAGAAGGTCCCTGTAGGAGTGCAGTCTCAGATTGCAGTTATCCTGGAGGAGGGTAGTATTGATAGTTTCTGCAGACAAAGTCACATCCAGGACGAGGAAGCTGCAGTCATACTGTCTACACACACTGATTTAGCTGAAGGCCAACCCTTTGTCAATAGGAGTACCTGGGCCAGGCCCTGACATTCCATGTGCCTGAGACACTGGGACCCTTGACATGACTGTGCTCTTGTCAATGGCATGCATTCACTCAGGACTTCATTTGCTCCCCACTGGCATGACTGACTGAAATGCCAAGAGGGACATGATGATAGAGAAGCCTCTTATCAGGCCATAAGAAATCCTTCAAGTTTCAGGTTGCAGTCCACACTGGAAGAAGAAGCTGTGGTTGATAGTTTTGGTTTTAGCTATGGGCAAATCTTTTGTAACATATATATTTAGACCAGAAAGTTTTTCCATTCTTCTGAGCCTGACTNAGGGAAAACCTTGTCATTTCCATGAGTCTGAGGCATAGGGTCCTTGACATGGCTGTGCTCCAATCAACAATACACATTTGCTCAGGACTTCATCTGCTTCCCACAAGGCATGTTTCTTCTATTTTGGCAAATATTATAATAGAGGCATAAGGAAGCAAAGAAGCTTACTGAACAACTTTGATGGAATTGCTAAACTGACCAGGGAAGACACTGGAAATCCTCCAGCTTATTCCAAGAAATAACCGTAAAGTAAAACTCAAGTTTACTCATAAAGTAATTTCAAGATTTTAAAAATAACTTCATTGACAAAATTAGAATCCATATTGAAGTAAATTATCTGCCTCAAAGGAGTTCACATTATTTGAATTGTTTTAAATACTGATAAGACTGCATTATGTATATGATAATATATGTGTGTATATACATATTTATATATCACTTTACATATTAATTGAACTGAGACTTGAGTACTGGTTAATCCATGGTAGATGTTTTTGTATTACATTTTCAGACACATAGGCTGAATAGCTGCCATGTGGTCTTCAGAACAGCTTCAGACTACTTATTTTATCTTATAATGCATAGCAATACCTTGTATTATGCAACCTTTGATTGTATTTTCTTTATCTCAAAGGAATTGCCTATGACCCTCTGATGCTGAAACACCAGTGCATCTGTGGCAATTCCACCACCCACCCTGAGCACGCTGGACGGATACAGAGCATCTGGTCACGGCTACAAGAAACCGGGCTGCTAAATAAATGTGAGGTAATCCTGAATTGGCCACACTCTTTTACTTACTTAAATAAATCATGTAAAGAGGCTNGTATTCATTTGAATGGTAGTAGAAAAATGTTAACCATGCAGGGCAAACACTGATTGATGATGTGTCAGAGTCCCAAGTGGCCCAGAACTTGCAGTTGTCTGTGGGCTGGATGCGTAGTAGGTTCTCAATGTTTAATGGACAGAGTGGCTGTTTCATCACAGCTTCATTATATATTCTAAAACACACAATGTGTTCTACAACTTTATTGTGGTAAATGACATGTAGCATAATTATTGCAAGTACGCATTGATAATCAAGTTAATCTGAGAAACTCTTTGCAAAGTATTAATACTAGTAAGTGTTATTTATCGTTTTGAACTATGCTTGCAACTCGAGTCCCTGCCAGTTCTGCCTGGATGAAATGAGTAAGTTTGAAAGATTGACAATTCTCACTGGAACAAGTCTCTCTGTTTTATTGAAGTGACTAACTGATATCTTTCTAATTTTGTGATAGATTTGAATATTTTTAATTTTGCCAATATTCCTTTAGGCTCATATTTTTAGATTGATGGCAAGCCCTATGCCTATTTAAAAAAGCTTGTTTCTGTAGGCTTTCAGAGGTTAAAAAGAAAAATGATAATAATTTAGAAAGATTCACATAAAACTTACAAAATCTGAAATAAATGACTAGTACCTGTTTGAATTATTTATACTGTTTCCAATTCGTCTAAAATCCAGTAGCATTTTATATTTGAGTTTGAGATATTTTTCAAAGAAAAAATATTCTCCATATATTTTATTGATTTATTTTAGCATTTATTGATTAAGAACTTTTGTTTTGGTTTGGTTTTTGCTGTGTCTACATTCTAGACATGTGCCAAACATTGGCAAGACAAGTCTCACAGGACAATCAGCATCACTGTCTTTACAGAGGAGCATCCCACCATGTTGGATTTGGGTGGTTGTGCTTCTGTGTGGATCAATGCAGGGAATTCAGCATAGTTCTCATTTTCTGGGGGTGGAGTCTAGGAAGATAAACAGAATTTATTTGATTATAACTATGGCCTAAGAACACTAAACTATTAAGAATATATTAAAATCACTATAATTCAATAAAATAACAATTATTTTAAGATTTATTAGTGTTGTTATTATTTAATTTATTTATGTGGGTGTCTGTGCCTGCATGAGTACATGCACAACATGGGCAAGCAGATGCCAGCAAAGGCCAGAAAGCATTGGATCTTCTGGAACTGGAGTATAAGTTGCTGTGAGCCACCTGTTGGCAACCAAGCCTAGGGCTGTGTAAGAACTTACTTACACAGGACTTACTCTTCACCATTGACCTATCCCTTCAGCCTGAATAAGAAACAATGTTAGGAGTTTCAAGTTATGTGGAAATTATACCTGGATATCTGCATGACATATAAGTTCTAAGATAATATTTCTCAGTGTTGATTATGTTAATCGTTCATAATTTACATGTCATTGGTATTAATCCCAAGCACATCTTTGAAAACTCACAATAGTACATTATTTTTAGCCACCCAAAATGAAGTCAAGAAAATTACCACTCAAATTCAAGTTAGTTTAAAGTAAATCTGTAGCTAGACCTTACCTAATCCAGAGCCTGAGGCAGAAAAATAAAAAATTTAAGCATTGCTTTGGTTATTGAGTGAATTCAAAGCTAGGCTGGAGAGTTTAGATGAAAACCTGCCTCATAATTTTAAAAGTAGAAAGAGAACTGGGGACATACCTTAGTCTTAGAACCTTTAATCCCTAGCATGGAAAGAGGAAGAGGAAAGACATGAGTTAAAAAAAATAATAGCAACAACAACAAGACAGATAGATAGATGCATATGTGTAGAAATGTTGATGCATAGAGAGATATTCTGAAATAGATACAGTGCTCCCTTGGCCAAATGCAGTTAATTATATTTGATACTGTGACTTAAAATTGTCTGATCCTTCCCTTCTCTTTGTTTCTTATTCATTGTTTATTCATGTTAAAGCTTAATTAGTTGAACAATATATACTGTGATGTAGAAATATTAATCTTTTAACATAAGAGCATTGGTAATATCTGATAGTTCACTAGCAATTGAGGTTGTGACCAAGCACACCAGAGCAGTGTGGACAGTGTTGGCATCACAAGATTACTTGTATGTTTATGATGTAATTATCAAACATTTTTCATATTAAAAGTTTTTATAGCCAGGCAGTGGTGACACACACCTTTAATCGTAGCACTCAGGAGGCAGAAGCAGGAAGATTTCTGTGAGTTTGAGGCCAGTCTGGTCTACAGAGCGAGTTCCAAGACAGTTAGGACTACACAGAAACCCTGTCTCAAAAGTAAACAAACCAAAAACAACAAAAAAAGGTTTCTACTTTTGATTAAATGGATCCTTCACTTAAAACAGGCAAGGTGAAGGAAAATAAACTAGATTTATTCCTCCTTTCCTGAGTAAGGGACTATTATTCATCTTTTGTCATTGACATCCGTATTATTTGGCAAAAGGCTTTCACAGTCTTTGGTTAATTTTAGAGTTATCTTTAAAGATTTCATGGTTTTGGATAATGTGATTTGAGGGCCAANCTGGTTCTGAAAATATCCCGTATGGAGTACCTGAAGTAGGAGAATGGGGAGATGTGTTGTGTTTGTGTTTGTTTGTTTTTGTAGGCTGATGTTAATGGACAAATGCTTTTATTCAGGTGAGCCTGAATGATGCACCTTGGAATCTGCTGAAGATATTTTCCTGCTTGACAATTTCCTGGTCCTTTGTCAGCCTAGGCTTTGCTGTTCACGTTTTCTGCATGCTAGTCTTTGGTGTGTCTTGTAGCAGCTGACTTCTTTTCAGGGACATTAACAAGGGCTGATCATAGACTTGAATGCATTGTCTGGTAGTGGTGTTCCTGGGATTTATTGCCCGAAGACTGCTTATAAGAAGAATCGGAATGCAGGAATGAATGGAATGTAGTATGATTCCCACTGACCTTAAAATTTTCAAGTATTCTAATCATTCTTTTCTGGCCAGTCTTCCTTTTCAGTCCCTCAAATATATAACTGTATTGTTTCAAACCACACAAATTAAGGTTATACAACCCTGCCTGATTTGATACAAACCACAGAATGAAATGCTACAACAAAAAAGTTGGTAACAAGAGGTAAGATTTGTCCCAGCCTCTCTAAATAAGCAGTGGACCTCTTTGTCACAGGTGACCCGAAATGAACAGAACACAAGTGAAAGCTGAGGTCAGGGAATTAGGTCTTTTTTTGTGTGCTTGTTTTTGTTTGTTTTGCTTTGGGGTTTTTTGTTTTGTTTTGTTTTTGTTCTTTTGTTGTTGTTTTGTTTTTGAGACTTAGTCTAGCCACAAACTTGATGCTCCTGCCTCAGTGTGGTGGTTTGAATGAGAACTGTCCCCCCATAGCCTCATGAACTTGAACACTTGATNCCCAGAAGTGGTGCTGTTTGAGGACCTTATGTAACATTTTGTAGGTGGAGCCTTGCTGAAGGAAGTACATCAGTGGAGGAAGGCTTTCAGGGTTTACAGCTTGTTCCATCTCCTGTTCTCTCCCTCTGCTTCCTGTGTGTGAATGAAATTTGACCACTCAGCTGCCAGGGTTTCCCTGACCGATGCTATGCCTTCCCTGCTATGATGGACTCTACCTTTCTGGAACTGTAAGCCAAAATAAACCCTTTCTTTCCCTGAGCTACCTTTAGGCAGAGTGTTTTACCACAGCAACAGAAAGGGAACTAATACATACTGTCTCCCAAGAGCCCGGATTAGAGGTGAGCACCACCTTGGCTGGTTTAGATTAGCTCTGAATGTAGACTAAGCACAGATGTCTTCTCAAAGCTTCTCAGTAATGCACATAGACCACCACTCCCCTTTTAAATCATAGCATAGTGTAGCCATGGGTATTTAAGTGAAGAAATAACTGCCCAGATGAGTTTATTTGCTCTTTGATTTTATATTTTTCAACCTAAATTAAACTTCTAAAGCCATTTTTGAGAACACTCACTTTTATACTTCAGAATGTAGCATACTCTGTCTTGGATGATTTTTGGAAATATTCAAAATAAAATTTGTTTCTCAGGAACAAATTCAATGCTTTTTTCCTGGAGACTTTTGCTTCTATATAGAGTAAAACATAGATCCAAAGAGTACATAATAGTTTCAGGAACCGTTCTTTTCTTCCCAATTTATTTAACTAGAAGAATGGTGAGAAAAATAAAAATTTAAAAAAAAACAGATTATTTCAAAGAAATTCAGTCCATGTAGACATAGTAGCATCTACACCATTCTCCAGGACTCTCCCGAGCCACTTCTTTACTAAATACACTTGCAACAATACATATTCTTCCTGGATTTCTTTAAATTTTTCTAAACAAGCTAATTCTTTACATGAATGTATCAATGTACTATTAAACCTTTTTGCAAGGATTCTAAGCTTTCTATTTCATACTAAACTATTTTGAAAATTTCAATTCTCAAAAACAAAAGCAAAACCCTAGCAATTAAAGACAACAAAAATAAAGCACACTATTTTATGGGGAGGGGCATGCAGGACCCTTGGTTGGTAGAAAGAGAAGGAAGCCTCCTACCTTCAAAGGCTTCCTAGTTATTGCTCGCGGACCTTCTAATGGAATCAAAAGCAGTGAGAAAATCTGTCTGCCAGAGTTAGCTTACTCATTCAAACAGAACAAGTTGGGTTGCAGCCCTGGTGAGTGTGACTATTTAATAATCCACACCATATATGTAAGTAAAGAGAACCAAATTCGTTATTTCTAAAGTGGCTGTGGGGGGCAGCTATAGGAAGTTACACCTGAGCTCCTTAACCAGGTCCTAATCCATGTGAACTAGGGAACTATAGTCCTTATGGGCTGCTTCTCTAGGGATTGAGTACTGGGTCTGATATGAGATTATCTTTGTCTCCTTAGCAATCTGAACAATGTCCTCTCATGACAATGTCCTCTCAAATTACTTGTTTGTAAGAGACAGAATATATTCATTTTCACAGAAAAGGGCAATCAAATAGGAGTACGATGTGTTGTGCCAACACATCCCTCCCCACTGTCTAAATCATAAAAATTGTGCTTTGGAGATACCATTTTCTCTCCAGGTCATTGTGAATATCTATGGTTAGAAATCAACATGGGTTTACAGAAAAATAACTCTTAAATGTTAGTTTATGTCAAAATACTCTAGGAGATGTTCAAACACAGACTGCTAATCTCCACCCCCAGTGTTTTTTACTCAATAGGCCTGGATTAAGGACAAAAAATTCGTATGGCTAATATGTGCCCAAGTGACCCCATGAGTGACCACCATGCCTTGGTGACAGTGACACACCTGTTCATTGGTATTTATCAAGCATTTAAGTTTCCTAGGCAACTCTGTTAGGAGGAGGCTAAGGAGAAAAGACAGACACTGATCAAATGTTCATACAAACACATATATAATCACCAAGTCTTAATAGGGTTTAAATCACTAGTTTTACATTTCTGTGATTATTAAGATTCCTGTTGACTAGGCTTAGGAAAAGAAAGTGATTAAGACTGTGGTCACCCGTCTCAACTATCTTGACAACAACAGAGGGCTTGCTCGGTAAACAGGGAAAAGGGCAGGTGATGCTATAGATTAGATCGAGAAGACAATATCCCAGACTGGATGTTGAATAACCTGCCCTCCTTCCTGTTATTCTAGTTTCATTTTGTATTGAAGTTACAGTCAACTCAGGACAAAAGACAAGAACCTCCATTCTGCGGATGAGCAGCATACAAACTAGGTGATTTTATACTTATAAAGTAACAATGATATCCTAGAAAAGGCATCATTTTAAAACATTAAAAGGATTATTTCTTTCTAAACAAAAGAGTGATCTAGAAAGCAAATGTTTGTTTTATAAATTAACCAAAATAGATTCCTCAAAAGTGATTGATCACTATTATATTTAACCTTAATTCTGCCTTTAATTACCTGCATACTTTACATCACTTAACCTCACTGATTATCGATTCTTTCATGTCTACATGAAGGTGTTAGGTAGGATATTTGCTCTGGTTGCTTCCATCTTTGGTATTGTATGAAATCAGAATTGCTATGAAGTTCATCTGAGATGTACATTCTTGGCTTAAAAGTAGACTTAACTCCCGAGGATGTTGTGGTAAACACATTGCTGTTAGTTTGTAAGCTATAGTGTGATTTGGCTCTGCTGTCTAGTCCTGATTAGCGCCAGAGAAAACATAAGTCCTTATTATATTAGAACACAGTGGTTACATGGGTTAACCTCTTTTGGCGTGGTGTGGCACTGTTTTTAAAAAGCTGAGGCGGTTAGTAGTCCTCCATGCCAATACCATTTAGTTTTTTTCCCCTATTGAATCATTCATACTTAAGTTAGTGATTCTCTTGGGAACAAAAAACAAAGCCGGCAACTTTTTGGGTCACCAGGAAAAATGGATCCAGAGGGGTCATTTAGAGTCCTCTTCAGAAATAAGCTCTTTGATTAGGTAGCATGGTTTCCAAAGTATGTATGCTCCTGAAGAGAAGAATGTACTCTTCAGTGGAAAAAAAAATGCAGATTAACCCATCATCTATTAGAAATGCACTTGTAGTTGATTCTCCAGACGGCTCCATAACTCCCAGCCCCACCAAGCCACCCACAGACATTTGCTTGCTTTCACATTTGTTTTGTGAATAATAACATTTTATAATGCTTTTGTTGGATTGCATATTATGTGGAATTTGCATTGCCTCCTTGTGACTAATATTGAATAACTTTGTTTCGCTTAATTCATAAGAAAAAAACCTAAGCAACACACTGTGCTGAAATGTTTAACTCTTTTATTCAAGTGCCAACACAAAGTAATTACCAAACAATTCTGGAACATAACCAAGCTACTGTTGCCCCTCCTGGGACTTTTCAAGCAGAGACCAAGTTTAGTGGGAAATCATAAGAGGGCCCTGCAGTTTGGGGACAGGACTTCTAGCACACTTTCCCTGCACACAAAACTGAATTGAAAATACATTTTCAAACCCACATAAGGAAATAAATTTCTCTGTGGAGAACCTTTGGAAATACACAGGTTTTTTGACATCAAAACTGCAAAGCACAAGGACTGATAGTTAATGGAAACTCAATTAAACATTTGTTTTATAGAGCACTCTAACTAGGTGGCAGCACATAACAGCTTACTGTTTTGTTTAGTTTGCACAAATCTTTTTTAACATGTTTGTGCCTTGGAAAGCAAGCACAAAGCAGTAGCCAACTCCAGCCAGGAGGCTTATGAATTGTCTCTTAAGAATTTGGTGTTTGGAAAGAGAGAACAGATGAGCTAGGTGTGCTATGTAAGCTAGGGGTGTGTGAGGCCTTGTTTTGAGAAACATTTGTATATCATAGTACACTGGGCCCACATAGATAATCACAAAAGTCACTTGCAGCTTATAACAAGCACTTTCATAACTTCAAGTTTTAAAAAGTCTGCAAAACAGTAAGTATTAGTCTGGAAAAAAAAATCAAAAGGAAACAGGAACAAAATGCCCTTCTGCATGTACGTGGGGTGTGAGGTGGGGCTACTTGAACAGCAGCATTGTGTCTGATTTTAAACATGAATAGTTATATAGCTTTTAGGTTTTTCAAAGCTTTGGTTTACAAACAACACAAAGTATTCATTGAAAGAAACTTTGTTATATGCAAGTTTACTGCTTTAAAAAATGTTGTAAGCCAAACTTCTAAATTATTTATATTTAAAAAAATTATGAGATTCTGCTTCATAAAATTATGAATATTTAACAGTTAATGTAAGGGGTCATATTTTGGGATTCCTCTTATTTTCGGGTAAACATAATCGTTTCAACTTGATGTAAATAAAAATTAAAAACATATATCGTATATGTTCATTATTTCTGAAGACTTGTATAGTAAAATGGGGTTTGCCAGTTCTCTGAAGGGTTTTAGGACAGTTAAAAATATTTTAATTGAATTATAATTACTGAATTAAATAATATTAAGGCAAGTTGAAGAAGACAGGAAAGAACTTTCTACCCTTCTTTCTTATTCCGTCATCCCAAATGTTAGTTGCTCCAGTATCTGGAGCTCACTTGTGAGTGGGAAGAACACATTGCTCTTTCTGGCATGGTTCTTGACCTGAGCAGTCATTGAGAATCCGCTGGATAGTTCTGACTGTCTGGTACCCCAATAGAGCTCATCAGAAGTTCTGGACCTGCAGGCACCCAAACCCCTTAAACTTCTCCGTCGTACCCTGAGATGCCCCCCATGTCAAGAATGACTGCAACACACACTCTAACATGAGGTTAACAAGGTAGACAGAAAGTGGGAAGTGGATCATGTATTTAGGGATGAGAGAGCTATAGTTACAAGGATCTACTGGAGACACAAAGCGGTCATTACTCAGAGAGAACTTGCCCATGTAGTGAATCCAATGTGTAGCATCCCAAAACAACACAAGCAAAAAGAAGTGATATATTCCCCCAAATTTAAAAAAAAATACTGAGAGAAAAGTAATTTGAAGCCCTCATAATATAAGAATACATAGTCTAAAAAAAAAGCCCACTTTTAAAAAATGTATTTATTTATTATGTGTGGGGGTTGGGAGAGGAAGTCAGAGGTAACATTAGAGTAGGTTCTCTCCTACAATGTGGGTCCCAGGTTGTCAGGGCTGATAGCAAGTACCCTTACCCACTGAGCCAACTCACCAGCTATGAAAAACTTCTTTTTCTCAGTGTGACTATACCTATGAACATTGGCTTCAGGAAGGAATGGATACCTGTTGAAAATTTTTCTGAAGCTTTTCTCTTTCCTCAAACACAAGTAACATATATTGAAATTGCATTTTCTTCCCCAAGGCAAATTCATAAACCACAGTGAAGAGTGTTTTAAGTTTTAAATGCATATGTTTTATTGTTTTCATACAGGATCTTATCATTGAATGCTGAATGTAAGCTTTAAAATAGTTTATTCAAACCTTATTCAAACTATTAAATACATGAAGAAACAAAGGCCTATGGAAATGCCTCATGGGTGGCTATTGTACTGTATGACATGGGAGAGTTAGGACTGGAATATGGGGCTCCTGATTACAATCCGCCTTATTTCCATGTGACCAATAGAAAGGACCAAAAACCTGCAAGAATGCCTGCTGAAGTACTTTCTTCCTTAGCTCACTCACATTCTAAACAAAATTCTGAGGAAAATGGGTGACTGCAGGAGAACTGTATGTAAGGGGGTGAAGTCACTGAAGGGCTTACAAACAGTCCTGTAATGTAGTAGTTAAAACAATTGATTGCAGCCTCGTAATGCTAAAAGAGATATACTTGTGCATGAGTAATGAGAGCACACTTCTTTTGTATCCAGAGAAAAGGGTATATCAAGAATAATCGATGGACCATGCTCAAGCTGTTAAATATTGCATATGCTGCAGAAGGCAGCTTTGGCAATAATAAGTTACTTATAGTTCATCCTTCACATACACTTTGATTGTTTGTAGCTCTGTGGATTTCTGAGGGGAAAAAAAACCATATAAACACATCCTTTTACTTACAAATAATGAAGGAAATCTTAGAAATTGAGACACTTCAGTAGACAATTTTGCCTAATATGTCACTACTTTGAAAATGATTAAAGAGAATGGAGTCCCCTTCCCCCAGTGAAGTCAGGTACTTTGACTTGTCACATTTAAGTTGGACATTTTCTCTTCATTTGGAACTGCCACAGAATGAGCCCTTTCATGTCCTCAATAATACCAAACCAATGCAATCCATCTGTTCTGCCAAATTATTTCTAGTTCCCTAACCAAAGGCACTGCTTTTTCATGCATTTTATCATGATTTTATGCCCTTTATTATATTTTACAAAAGGTTCTGATTCCTCCAGGGCCAATGAGAACTGATTAGGACACTGGCCTCAATCCAGGCTTTGAACACAGGAGAGGAAGGAATAGACTCTTTCCTTTTTTCTCTGTTCCTTGGCAGAAAAAAAAACCATGAATCTATACCGTGTGTGCACTCGGTGTGTGGGTGGGTGTGGGCAGGCCATGTTTTATCCTGTCACAGTAGGACTTTGTAGATCATGTTCAGAACATTTTTTTGTATAATCACGTTGCATTAAGGGGCTTTATTTCAGAAAGACTATTTCTTTAGGAAAGAACCATGGTGCATTGTGAGACTCAATGATATGGTAATTTTATATGACTTTAGTCCAACTTCCAATCTGAATGGAAACCATCTTGGATCTGTGTTGATCTGAGCATACTCATCATCGCAGGGTAAGTACTCAGTAAGCCTTGGCTCCTTCCTGGTTTTCAGTGTACATTGATTGAAGGCAAGACACAAAGAATGGTAAAGGAACGATAAACACAGGTGACTTTACAGTGTTTCTTATCAGAAAGACATCAGAAGAGCTATAAGTACTTATTGCTTGGCCTCTACAGACAAAGATCCAAGGCCTATGTTTGAGTACCATGGAGGAACTCACCAGACAAACCCTATCTTTTAAATGCATTAAATGTCCCAAAATGCTCAGAATTCTCAAAAATACTTTGGGTCAGAATATCATAGATGAGTTTACATAACCATCCTTCAGACCAATTATTTCTGAGAATGGAAACCAGAATCTCCCTAAATTAAAATGAACAGAGCACTTTGTCCCATTTTGTGATTCATTATGCTCTTGACCTTTGACTCTTGGGAGCATGTTGGGGGAAAAATGAAGAATAAAGGGCACATGGGAAATAGAAGGAGAAGGAATGAGATAAAAATATCTACAGTTAAGCCTAAACAAGTGAAAGAATAATTAAAATGAGAAATATTAGATATCAGTATGAGGAAAGTTGAATGTGACTAGTACAAGGCGGATGGTAAGAGTGGGGTGAACCAGAGCCACACCAATGGTGCTAAGAAAGAACACAATTGCATTTGAGAGTCTCCCAGCTCAGCTGTCTAAGTTCCCACAAAGAGACAGAAATCTCAAACTGTGCTTTCTCCTTGTTCTTCAAGAGGGTGAGAAGCCTGTCATAGGCTGGCTTCTACTGCAGCTTTCTCTCAAGCAACTAGGAAAGCAAAGGAAAGCAATAAATCACTTCTTCCTGTCTGTATTTCCAGAACTCATGAAGCTGAGGCAGGAGGATGGTGACTTGGAGGTCAGGCTGAGATCCTGTCTCAAATAACAAAAGAAACAAACAATACAGAAAAAGAATGGTTACTTCCTTATATTGAATACAATTATTTTTCAAACAATATAGATAGATGATAAAGAGATAATAGATAGATAAATAAATAAATAGATAGAAAGATAGAGAGATAGAGAGATAGATAGATCCAACGTTTGTGTCAATTGAGTTATCAAGATGAAAACTTATAAACAGTGGTTCATTTTAATAATGAAGCAAGAATAGATTATGAGATAGAAGTGGAAACTCAAAATAAGTCATGTAGGACTGCAGGGCTAGATTCTTATTGCCTCAGTCTTACCCAAGTGCAATTCAGTAGGTATCCTTTTATGATTGTCATCCCTTGAGTAACTGTCTACTACCGGCGACTGTCTACTACGACTACTATGAATCCTGAATCCTGTTACAGATTATTATTTGGCACATGGGTGGGCATTCAACTAGAATGCCATTTGAATCACTGAGGAATAAGAAAAAATATCTGAGGCAAGCATGGAGTGTATAGTATGAACATGTATGTGACTAGCTATAGAAACACTATTGATGATGTTTCATTTTATACCAGAGACAAAAATTCAATGTAGACCTGAGAAAGTCTTAATAGGAAAGGAGAGGGAGGAGCATGATAAGGGTTTAGGATAGTATAATATTCAAAACATTAGTCTAAATATCAGCTGTTGCATTGACATTGTTAGCATGGCCTGGTTTCACAGCCTGTAATCCCAGGCTGAGGCAAGAGTTTTGCAAGTTCAAAGCCATCCTAGGCAGCTTAGTAAGAGCCAGGCTCAAAATATAGTGTACAAAGAGGCTGTGGCTGGAGCTTAGTGGTAGAGTGCTTGCCTAATATACAGTTCTCGGGTTCAATCTCCAATAATCTAAAAACAATAGAAATAATTGACATTATTTAATGTGTTGGTGCTTCACTGTCTGCATATATCATAT
>LZPO01046111.1:4571-16326 GCA_001675575.1 Neotoma lepida | reverse complement strand
TCACTGCATCTGGAAGAGTCCAAATTTTTCCCTTCCCTCTTCTCATAAGAATTAGATAAGTGTTGTCCTGGATATTCAAACTTTCATGCAGATTGATGCCACTCCAGCTCCAAAGCCCCAGCCTCAGCTGGATGTGCAGTACTCTTCCATGAGCAGCTCAGCTTTTCCAAAGGTCCCACATTGTTCTGAGAATATGCTAACAGAAATACAGGAAGCTGAGAGTCCTTTTCAACTTTCCATGATGCTGAGCCTGAGGAACTGTTTGCCTGATGATGAATGGACAGGTTCAGACAAGACATCATAAGAAGGACAAAGCTTTGACCACTTAAAAAGGTGAATGAAACTCCTATAAGAAAACCCAAACCATTTTTGTAACCCTTNATCCCTTAGAAACAATGTCAAAGTAACTAAGCTTCTGTGCTGCTGATGAGCCAGGCAGCATTCAGTACACGGCATGTACTACAAAGTGTAATGGTGGGGCTAGCTAGTAAAGGAATAATGCAGTACCTGAGTTGAAAAGAAGCTGGAGACTTCTCAAATCCCTCAATGTCATCATCATCATCTGTAATGTAGAAGCTAAATGTTTATGTCCAACTTCCCTTTTCCAAATCTCACGTGCTCTCTTCACACAGCTGGGTCTTGGTGTGTTCCTTTCATGCAGCCTGGAACATACTGCCAGCTCTTACCATCCTATAAGACAAAGTTGTAGTCCTTTATTTTGAAATGGCAGTCGGCTCTGGGATTGTTGTCCTCTTTCCTTTTGTATTTCACTTTGTTCATAGCTTCATTACATCAGTGCCCATACTGTACAGGATGTATTTGACTTCCTTGCAATCTTTCTGGCCAGACCACATGCTCATTAAGTCCAGAATGTGTCCCTTTACCTAGTAGGCAACTTTCCAATAAATATTTATTGCAAGAATGAACAAACAAGTGAATAGACGGATGGCCCTCAAGGGTAGAGTCTTCTTCCTTTTCCATACAGTCTCCTTATGTATCTGTCACTGAGCTGTGCTCCATTGTGGATCTGTCCTAGTGAAAAGTTTTTAGTTGGACCATTCCTGAGCCAATCTGAATGTCACAACCACACTGGTGACACACTTGCTGTCTGCACATAGAAAAGTGGCAGCTTACTCCATGTCAAAAGACAAAAAGCTAGGTAAGATTGAAGTTTGTGCTGTTTTAGGGCCTATGGATGTATCCCAAAATCACAACATCAACTATGTTCCTCCTGTTGGAGAGAATGGTGTCCCATAAACTCCAAATAAAGAATGAGAACATATCCTGCATCTTTTAAACACTACAACTCTCAGTTTCATACAGAAAATAGAAATGGGCATTTTAAGAGACAGTTTTAGTGAAAGGATAGTCTAAACCTTCCAGTAATGATGGAAAGACAGGGAAATAGATATAAAAATTAAACACTAAAGAAGCTGGATACAACAACCAGAGCCAAAGTCGGGTCACTAAGCCAGAGTGAAGTCTCCTGGTGCTGTTTCCTGTAACCATGGGAAGATTCAGCCTGCACTATCCCTGTCTCAGATAGCCAACCCCAGAAGTTGAGTACAGCTTCTGCCAACACAATTTATGTATTTTACTTCCTTAACATGTCAGATTTTTAAGACCACAATACTTTAGAGCTATCTAACTTCTAGAGTGAGAGAGGAAAATGATGCCTTCATGCCTTCTAAAGTAAGAGGGATTCCACTTCACAAAACCAAGGATCTCTCAAATGTGTTGGAAAGCCAAAACAATGACAAATACCCACTATCCACCCAAGCTTTCCTTTATATGTTGATGGCTCTACTAAGAAGATAGAGCCACTTCCTGTTTGTATTTTGGAGTTTCTCTTACATCATAAAAATAAGAAAACTTGGCAATCAAAAATTAAGAAATATTTTATGCATGCCTTTTTGTGGAGTACATGATAGGTTAGGTTTACACTTGCTTATTGTTAAAACATGATATAAAATGGAAATTAAATATTCATGCAAATCAAAACAAAGTTGTAAGTGGCCATTGAGCTATTGAGCTTAGATCAGCATGTCATCTTCCTGGACTGACAGGGCTGCTCAGGGTCAACAGCATGAGAAGACATCAACTACAGAGCTGTATTTTCAGTTTGGCTTAACTCTTATTACAAATAATCTTCCTTATTTTGTAACTTTAGGATCTTTGCTACTNTCCAAAACTATTTTTCTATATTGTTCTACTCATCTGAATTGTAATACATATATGTCATCCTCAGAAATAAGTTTGTATATACACATACGAATGCTAAAGACAATGGAATATTTTTGCACAATGTAAGTGATCTCAGTTGTTCACAGATCCGATGGTTTATTGTTATCAGTTAGANTTTCTTACACTCATGACACTGTATTCATCTTCTTCCCTGTCCTATTAATAGAGCTCTGGGTGCTCAGTCATAAAGCTGTGTGTTAACTTTACTCAACCCCTTGTTCTCCATGGATCATATTTTGCCATTTTGATTTCTTAGTCATGTACTATGTCTCTCCTTTCTTCTTTACCCCTTCTCTGTAGTACTTTCCTGGTATACACAAGGCCACTCTTTCTGATCTCTGATCATTTTCTACATCAAAATCCATTCTCTGGTATACACTTCACATCATTTCCATGTCAAGTTTTTTTAAATATGTATTGAATAAGCTTGCTCTTCTGTTCAAGGAAATCCATTGGCTTGCCATGTCCTGCTTAGTCAGGCTAGATTCCTTTGCCATATTGTAGAGATTCTTGATTGTGAGCACACAGAGCTCTGTGAGTGCAAGCTTCTGTGCACTCCTTCTGATTTCACTATGCTGCTCTTTCAATTTCCTTTTCGAACTGAAAGTATTTGAAGAATAAAAATTCAACCTTAAAACATTGCTGCTTATCCAGGCTGTCTTTTCTTTATGTGGAACAACTTTCCTTCTCTGGGTACTCTGAAGTACACCCTTCTCTCCAAACCTTACATCAGCTGCTCAGTGAACACCTGCTNCTTTGGATGTGTATGTCACTGACAATTTACACCATGCAATTTAACACTTAAATAAAATATGTTCCTATTTTATAAATCTGGTTCATATGCATTTGGCTTCTTAGCTATAGTTTATACTGCAAAAACTAGAGAGTATATCTTCTATTTGGAAATTCTTTCAGATGCCCAATTTAGTACTGATAGAAAACCTTATGGATCATCAATAAATCTTGATTGACTGCTTGATTCATTCTCAGTTCTATGTAGAACCCATTTTTTTTCTTCCTGAGAGTCTTAGCTCTAGAATTCCATGTTGACTAACATTTTTAATGTGACCATGGGGTCAGCCAATAAGTTTCTTACAATTTTTGTTGTTGTTGTTTTATTTAACTCTGCAGACCAGAAAAAGAAAGTGTCTCTGATTTTAGCAACCTCAACAGTATAGTGACAACTCCTGCCTGTCCAACAGTTCTATCAACTTGGCAGTTACTCAAATGTCATTAGTCATGAACTCATTCCTGATAGTCACATCACAAAATGTTTTAAGTATCCAGATGCCCCTAGCATTCTGAGTATCTATTCTGGAATGTTACTTGGAGGCTGTACTCTATGATTGCTCTGGCCTTTTCTCTGAAGCAGACCTGTCAACAAATATGGACTTTATTCAGCCAGCCAGATTTCATACCACTTGGGTCACACTAAACTTGGTCCTTTTCTCTTGGAAGTTATCTGTCTTTAGGGTGTGTGTTGGGCAGGGAGTGGAATGCACATNTTCCCTTGATTGCCTTTTCTTTATCTCCTAGAAATCACATAATTTGCCTGGTCACTATGATTCTGCTAGCCTCTCACTTCTAGGAATCTGGAAGCTACAGAACAAAACATTGTGGACTGGATTCACCAGTTCCTCTGAAAGAGTACAAAGCAGGTGGGGCAACAGCAAACAGTGAAATAGACAATCACTGGCATTTTTAGGGCACCCTTTCTTTGTCAAAGTCAATTTCCATGTTTCTTTAGAGAACTATTGTATGGTGTGAGAAAAACCTATGTCAAACATCAAAATCACATTTAATGAATTTGAATCTACAGTTATTTTAGTAGAATTTTAAATGATAGGTCTAAGCTTATACTTTTATTTTCTCTTAGTATTGTTTTTATTATTTTATAACTTTTTTATTCTTTGGAAATTCCAGTATAATTACATCATTTCCTCCATTTTCTTTTCCTTGCTCTAAACCCTCCCAGCACTGTATTAGTCTCTCTCAAATTTATAGCTACTTTTTCTTAATTGTCATTGCGTACATATATCTACATACATATATATGTATTCCTAATTTTAGAGGGATTTCTAGGCTTAGATTTATAGACAAAGCTAGGCAAATTGGATTACTTAGTGGTAGTTATTTTGAATATGTGGATAGTGTCAAGGATATTGTTAGAATCTCGAGAGATATTAAGAGAGAAAAACTATGACTTTCTTATTCACTGATTGAAATATATTAGTCATTAGGAGAAGCCAGAATTCACTGGACTCAGCATCAGTTAGATTTGTAATTCTAATCCACAAATTCTAGGCCTACAAGGGAGGGGAGGCAAGATGGTAGAAATGTTAAACTCTTGGGTGAAGCAAAAGAAAGAATTGTTTAAATGAGGAGAAAAAACAATCAGTTTTAATTTCCTGCCAAAGATGACTTTAAATCGTAACCAGGAAGAGACTCTTGGCATTCTCTATGTTGGTCCAAATGGTGGACCAAAGAAAGAAGTTGTGTGAAGCTAGATAACTACTGACAGTAATATGAAGAAGTTGCTCAAATGAAATTTAGAGCTAGCCAATTTTTGGAATGGACTCTATAAGCCACAGCTCACTATTACTAGTGATATCACAGGAAGGATGGATTTGTATAATGATTATGGACACCAAATTATCACCAAACAAATTTTTCAGAGGGAGGAACTTGCTACATTATAAATAGCTGAGAAAGTTTGCTTCTTCAGCAGTTAAATTCTATCAAATATTAAATAAGTGCTAATACCAATGTTCCTCAAACTAGTCTCTAAAATGAGAAGACAATAAATACTACCAGCTTCATTTTTTTGAAGTCAGAATAACCCTGATACTAATAACAAATAAAAACACAAAATATTAAGAAAATTATAGATTGTTCAATCTCTTTGATGAACATGGTTAAAGAAAATTTTTAATAAACCAAATTAAAAAGCACATTAAAAATAGCATTCAATATGATTGCATTGGATTCACCCCACAGATGCAGGGACAGTTCAACAATTATAAGTCAATACATACAACATATCAAATAAGCAGACTCAAGGACAGGAATCACATAGTCATAGCAGTGCATACAGAAAAGACCTTTAGCAAAAGTCCAATATTTCTTCACAATAAAATATCTGGTGTCTGAAGGTGCCTCATTGAGTAAGNGTGCTTTTTATATAGGCTTGATGACCTGAGTTTGAGCCTCAGAATGTATGCAAAGGTAGAAGGAAAGAACTGACTCATAAAGTGGGCCCTCAGTTCTCAAACACTAAATCTGTCCTGCTTTGGGGAGTACTGATTTAAGTGCTGGTGGCTTATGGTCCTCTCTGTCTTTCTGAGGTAGAGGCACAATATGAGTACTTTGCAATGCAATCCTTTTTTAATTTTTTATTTTTAATCAAAATATAGTGACATAATTTCCTTTCTTTCTTTCCTCCAACCCCTTCCATTTTCTCCCTGCCCCTCTCAAATTTATGGTCTCTTAATCTTAATTATTATTGTTATATGCATACACCTATCCATGCACATTTGAATAATTATATTAATACAATCTACTGAGTCCATTTATTGTTTCTCACATGTATATGTCATTAGGGATGACCATTTGGTATTGGACAACCAATTAGGGGCTTATCCCTGGGGAAGACTAATTTTCCCTATCTCAACAATCATTAACTGCCTATAGTTACGGTATGGAGGACCTCTCATTTCCCACATCCATGTAGGGATGTTAATTGGTAGTATCATCATTCAGATCTAGTTTACACAACTATATTATTGTGATCACATGGGCACAGTTTACCTATCATATATATATATANNANANANAAANANATATATATATATGATACATACAATTACACACACATACATATGTATATATATAACTTCCTGGTCCTCTGTTATTTTAATCTTTCTACCCTATCTACTACACTGTTCCCTGAGCCTTAGGTTTAGGGGTTGTGTTGTAGTTGTATCAGTTGGGGTAACACACAGTCAGTGGTTCTCTGCATTTTGGCCAGTTGTATATTTCTGTGATGGTCTCCATCTGCTGCAAAATGAAGCTTCATTGATGCAGATTGAGAGCTACACTTATCTGTTGATACAAGGATACATATTTAGAGCACAATTAGGAATTATAGGAAAGTGGGAAAAGTAAGTTCTCCTCTGAAATATATACTAGGTTTTTATTACCAGGTATGATTTACTTCCTGCTGACCAACCCTTAATTCCAATTAGACAATTGTTGAAACTAGATCCCTACCTATCATCCTGAACAAAATTTAACTCCAAATGGATCAAAGACGTCAACATGAAACATGAAAACTGAAGGTTTTTTTTTTTTCCTATTTTCTGAGAAAGATTCCATTCACCCAAGAAGTAGGGCCAACAACTGATAATTCCTCATAAAACTGAAAAGGTTCTGTACAGGTAAGAAAACAATCATCCAGTAAAGAAGCAGAAAGTCCCTGTGGACTAACAATTTTTTTTTTTTTTTTTTTTTTTTTGGTTTTTCGAGACAGGGTTTCTCTGTGTAGCTTTGCGCCTTTCCTGGAACTCACTCGGTAGCCCAGGCTGGCCTCGAACTCACAGAGATCTGCCTGCCTCTGCCTCCCTAGTGCTGGGATTAAAGGAGTGCGCCACCACCGCCCGCCTGACTAACTTTCACATTATCTGAAGGTGGTATGCAAGTCACTAAGGGAGAAAAACACAACTATGATACCTGAGAACCACAACAATGACCAGCATGGCACAAAATTCATAAAGGCACATATTTGGAAGTAACCAACGCAATTCTTTCAATATGTTCTCTCCAATGTCATACTTCACTAATTGGTTTGTGTTATGCTCACAAATGATTCATAAACATTGAACCAGTGTGCAGTGAAGTTGACTACAGCCTGATGCTTTCAAGACTCAGGACCTTCTTTCCTCTTATCTACTCTNAAGCTGTTGATCCTTTGGACAGCACATGTAGTCGTTAAAGATAAGTGCTTGGAATTCATCCTCTGTCTTGCTCATCTCTGTAATTAACTGAAGAACAAGCTTACCTTCTAAAATCTATCTTGGCTTCATTGTCTCCTATAGCTATGATTTAAGTTCCTCTCTGTTACAACACTTCTCAAGAGGTCTTGCTCCCCAACACACAGATTCCCCACAGTAGATAATGCCATCTAAGCCATAGATCTGATTGAATTACCCCAACACACATTCTAAGTTCTAAGTCTTGGGGCATGCTCAGAATCCCCTCTCACCTCATCCAGACCTTCATCTGCCTGGTCACATGCCATGTTATAGGTTTGTCTTATATTTCGTTATCATGCCTCCTGCTTGCTGCCCCTTGTGCCTGCAATTCTGCTCCTGTCTGGTCTAACTATATTAAGTGTCTTATGTATGAAGAATCTTTGCCTTTCCCAGGCAAATGCATCCCACCTTTCATTCCTTCACTTGAGTCTTTTATATTTTAATTGAAAATAGATCTTTTTNATACAATATATTTTGACCAGAGTTTCCACTCCCTCAAACTCCTCCTAGATCCTCCCCACCTCCGTACTCATCCAAATCCACACTCTTTCTTTCTCTCTCTCACTCATTAAAAAACAAACAGGAAACTAAAAGAAAAGAATAGGAAAAAAACAAACAGAAAAAAAGAGTCAAAGAAAAAGCCACAGAAACACAGACATATACAGAGACACACATACTTGCACGCACAGAAATCCCATAAAAATACAAAATTAGAAACCACAACATGTAAGCAAAAGACTTGTGAGGTTAAAAAATATTCAGACAAAGACTTATGAAACAACAACAAAATAGATCCAAAAATACCATTGAGTTTGTTTTGTATTGGCTATCTACTGTCAAGGATGAGCCTGTCCTTAAGTGTGGTTTGTATACCCAGTGAGACTCCATTGAAGAAAACTATTTTTTTCATTTTGAGCAGTTGTCAATTGTAGTTAGCTTCTGGACCAGAGATGGTGGCTTATGTCCATTTCTCCTCAGTGCTGGGACCCATCTGGCTTGGACCTGTGCTTTTTCCCACAGTGTCTGTGAATTCATATGTGCATCAGCTACATTGTGTCTAGAAGATTTTGCTTCTTTGGCATCTTCCATCTCTAATGGCTCCTACAATCTTTCTCCTTCTTCTTCCACAAAGTTCTCTGAGGCCTGCGGAGAGCAATTTTATGGAGACATTCCATTTAGGAATGCATTTTTCAAGATCTTTCACTATCTGAATATTGTCCACTTGTGGGTTTCTGTATTTTTTGTTCTCATCTAATTCAGAAAAAGAAGTTTATCTGATGATGACTGAGCAAGACACTGGTTTATAGGTATAGTAGAATGCCATTATGAGTCATTTTATTGCTATGTTGCTTTAACAAACCAGTAGCCTGTTGTTTTCTTTTAGGGACCTGGCCTATCTAGTCTCATGTCCTTGACCACCCAAGCAGTATCAAGCATCGGTTCCATCTCATGAAGTGGGTCTTAAATCCAATCAGATAGTGGCTGGGTAATCCCAGAAGTTTTGGGCCACTATTGTACCAGTATATCATTCAGGTTGGTCATCATTGTAGATTAAAGGGTTTGTATAAGGGTTAGTGTTTACCTTTCTCCTATACCATGCAGAGTACCTCATCATGAACACTCATCAGTAAAGGTGAAGGCTCTAGTTAAGCACCTGTTTGAATTCTCAGTATTCAATGTATTAGGTAGACATTGTCTTCAGCAATGGGACCTTATTGTCAGTTTGTGGAAAGCAACTCATAGCCCTGGAAATAGCCTTAGCAATAGCTTGGGTAGTTTGGGAGTTTCCATGAGGGCCTTTTGGCCAACTAGATGAAACCCATTCCTGTCACTGAGGGTTTTATTTGGTGTCAAGAGATGTCTGGTTGGGGCTTTTATCCTCTGTTATTCAGTGATTCCATTTAGATTTCTTTCATTTTTGTGTATATTTGAGAGGAAGCTTCCACTGTAATGAGCTTCTATAAAATCTCTCAAATGGCCCTGAGCTTTAGTTGTCCCTNCTTGTAGTCCTTCCCTTTCCACCATTTCCCTCCCTATCACCATTTAATCCTCCCATTCCAATCTCCCTCTACCCCAATCCAACCATAATTATATTTCTCTATAAGAGATTCTTGAAAACAAAGGTTATACTTTAGAATCTTGTACCTAACCACCCTATACAACCTAAACCTGCCCTTCTTGTTTTACCTTCCTTCCTAGTATTTAGCACCTTTCTATATCTTATGTGCTTTTATTAATATTTACATTTTTGTGCACTTAACTAAAGAACAGATGACTGTCTATTTCATTCACTGATATATCTCAGGTGCCCAGACTAGTGTCAGGAAAATAGTACCTGATAAACATCTCTCTTAAATAAATGAACATGTCTTTGCATTTTTGGAGCCTGGCATAGTCCCCCCAAATTAATAAGTATCCAAATAGATATTTTATATCACCTAGTTGTACAACATTCCTAATGAAATAATAAACATTCAATGAGCATTCATCATGTGCTAAATGTACATCATCTGACTAAAGCCTTACCACAACCCTATGACATAGATTACTATCTTCAGTTACAAGAAATTTGAGACTTTAAGAAAATCAGCAACTTTCCCAAGGTCAATAACCAGTGGGGTTGTGATTCAAACGTCAATGCCCATGATCTTATAAAGTGTGTTTTTCTACCTCAAAAATCAATTATAACCACATGTTTACTTTTCTTGACATTATATACTTTTTCAGGCTAGTGTATTTTAACCTAAGTAGCATCTGAACTCTGGGCATAAAACTGGTATTAAAATTATGTATTTCATATATTTTGTAGTTAAATATTTTGGAATGAAGGAAAAATGACACTGTGTGGAGTTGGCTGATTAGTCTGGACAAAGCAGAACTATGAGGCACCTATGGCTTGTCACAGGCCTGGTGCCTTTGCTTTCTTTCTTTTTTTCTTTTTCTTTTTTTTTTTTTGGAGAGCATATTTAATTTTCACTTGGAAGCCACAGATCTAGCATCAGGTGCTGCCATGGGTTTGTTCTCTGGTGAGGCTCTCACTACAAGAGAGGAGACAGGTAGAGAGAGCAGATGATTTGTGGGCCAGACTTCTTTTTAAATAACTACTTTATCCCAAGAGTTACACTCATGTCTTCTGATCAGAATGCCTGTAGTGATCTGGGCACCTTCCACTGGCTTTCAATAGCATAGTGAGTATGTGTGTGCATGTATGCAATGCATGAATTAATTTATTTATCATTCCCTGACTTTTTAAAAATTTATTTATGTATTTATTTTACATCCTGACCCCAGGACTCCCTCCTCTTCTCCCACCCCCTCCCCCAACCTCTGCTCCACCCCTGTTCCCCTGTTCCAATCCACTCTTCTTCCATTTCTGTTCAGAAAAGGGCAGGCCTCCCATGGATATCAACAAAACATGACTTATCAAGTTGTAGAAAGACTAAGCACCTCCCCTTGTATTAAAGCTGGGCAAGATAACCCAGTATGAAGATAGGTTTGCAAAAGCCAAACAAAGCATTAGGGACAGCCCCTGCTCCCATCGTTAGGAGTCCCACAAGAAGACCAAGCTACACAACTGTCACATATATGTAGAGGGCCTAGGTCAGTCCCATGCAGGCTGTTGTCAGTTCAGTATCTGTGAGCTCCTATAAGCCCAGGTTAGTTGATTCTGTGGAGGTTTTGTTTGTTTGTTTATTTTTGTTTTGTGATGTCCTTGACACCTCTGTCTGGTACAATGGGCCCTAACTTTCAAAAGATAATGTACACCACGTCCTTTGTCTCACCTGCCAATGCTCAAGGCCGTCTCTCCTGGGAAACCTGCTGGCTGTAGCCAGAGAATCAGAGAATTGATTTTCACTCTCCTTCCCACTTTCCAATTCCAATTCCCCAGTCTTCTCTCCAGCATGGTAGCAGACACCTGCTGCAGTCTCTCTCTGCCCTGTGCCCCCATTGCAGGGAACTAAACAGATCCTCTCCTATAGACTTCCTTCCTCATCCCATTGCTTTGTCTCACCCATCACCATAGACATTCTCTCCCTGGAAAACCACTGGCCAACCCAAACAGGGAATACGATGCTGCTGAGAGATGCAGCTTACCTCCCTGCCCTGTGGACCCTCTCAGCACTCTCCACACCCACAAACGCTGTTCTACCCCATCCCCACTCTTTACTGTTAGCTCCCAATATCTGGAAACAAGTTCTACACAGGATTACCAGTGGTCGAACCTAGCAGGGACCTCAGAAGCACTCCCAGGCAACCCATAGCCACCACATGCACTAAGATCAAAAGAGGGCAAAAGAAGCCAAGGAATGGAAAACCCANCCAACAAAGACAAGACTAGACAGATATTAGCACCTAGAATTATCATCTTCCCAAACCCAAATGCCCAGATACCAGCGTAAAAACACAATCCCTAACAGCCAAGACAGTATGTCACCACTAGATCTCAGCAACCATATCATAACAGGCCCTGAGTATCGCAA
>LZPO01046109.1:0-16367 GCA_001675575.1 Neotoma lepida | reverse complement strand
GATTTAAAAAAAAAAGGTGAGCACTTCCATGAGGGCAATATTGTGTCGTTGGAACCTCGGGAATTAATATGCTCTGCAGAGGAGACAAACTTTGAGGTGAACCTTGAGAAGGTGATTGAAGTGTAACACCATGACCATCACTGTGGGAAGCACCAGAGTGGTAGCAAGATGGGAAACGGTGAGCCGGAGGGGCCCTTTGTACCAGGCACTTGGCCCCAACCTACGGAACTGTTCTGAAGAGTTTGTGGAGTGGACAGCTTTTCACAAAATAGAACAGAAACAAGAGAGTCCAAGGGTGATTTTTCTATGACAGTTAATTCATGGTACACGACCGATATGTTTGAGGGCATCGAAGTCATTGCACTAAAATGGGTCTCCTGTCCCAATCGCTGTATTCTTGGAAGTAATTTACCTCAACTGTGGTATTAGTAAGGTCAAACAGGCCATGTCTTAGGGATCCCTGGTAAAAATAGTTTCTGCCATCTGTCCTCTTGTTTTATTCTTTGAAAACTCTGGAGTAGCTGGCAGACATTACTATTCACACTTAGGAGGGAGCACCACTCTAATGTTGGGAAATTCATAGTAAGTAGAAGAGTGAATGTCTGCACGTTCTATAGGAACAGGTGTCTGGTTTCACCTCATTTACAAGGTGGCTAAGATGCAAGAGAAAAGCTTCCTGGTCCATGACTGAGATGGAGCNCAGGGTTCTTAACTTTTGAAGCCAGGTTCTTAACTTTTGAAGCCAGCTCCTTCTCTGTCCCTTTTCCTCGACTTGGCTTTCCTTGCCATTGGCTCACTCAATGGTGCTCCAACGTTCCCAGGAAAGCCAGATTTTTCATTCAAAACAGCTTNCACCAGTCATTTTAGCACAGAGTACGTTTTCTCAACCCTTAACAAGGAAAAGATCTGGATAGCAAGTGGCTTATTCCAGGCAGTGCCAAGAAGAACATGCCTCCCTCACCTCAGGCCCATGCAGAATTGCTCTGAGCTCGAACCTCCAATCTCCTGCTCCATCAGTCCTCTCACTGCTAGAGGACTNCTCTCACTTCTCTCACTTGTGTGTGTTTGGGACATTCCACTGAGAACAGTGAAGTCACAAGAATCCTGTCACAACGTGAGGTCTTTCCATGTTCCAGGGGCAAAGACTTGGCAGTAAAATCCATATTGGAAACAGAATTAATTCAGATTCCTAGCACAGGTTGTCATNGGGAGATGGTGCCTTCGCTTTTCCACAAACTAAGGGCATATATATTCTGGTGTCATTTGAGGCTGGCTGAGAACAGTGACTATATTTATTTCTTTTTCTACAAGAAAATCTTTTAATGCTATTAATCTTTTTTCCTTGAAAAAATAGGGTACGCTTATCAATAATATCTAGAAAATAGACAAGCTTGAAAAGCACAATATTTAACACCCATAATCTACTACTCAGAGATAATTACTGTCAGCACTTTGATATCTGTCTATCCTAATAATTTCATATGTGTATGTTTACTTGACATTTTGATAGATAGATAGATAGATAGATAGATAGATAGATAGATAGATAGATAGATAGATAGATAGGCAGGCAGGCAGGCAGGCAGGCAAGCAGGCAGGCAAGCAGGCAAGGAACTGTGTTGTGGTATGCATGGGGATGAAGGGGAAGTAGGCGGCACATTTGCGTGAGTGCTGGCTGAGCAGTATGGGATTTTAGGTGAAAGTGATAAAAGATATTTAAGTACAAACACCACAAGACAGAGTGCAGTGCTAGTAAAAAGAAAAGCNACCTTAAGATTGCCCCGGTATAAGTCAGGCAGAGGAGGAAATCCTAGGAAAGCAGTTAGCATCTGTATCATGGCACGTGCCACAGGGGAGTTTGAGATGACTGTCACNACCTCACNTCACCATGCTATAACTCCATTAAAATAGTCCTAAGTGGGGCCCCTGATGAAGCACTCAGGAGAGAACATTAGCCGTGCAGTGTTTTTAAAGGAAGGGCTGACATTCTATACTGCTCAGAGATACCGGGAGACTTTCCTTTGAATTATCTCTCGGCTGGAGCATCTCAAAGAAATGAGATGCTTTTCTTAAAAATTCTACTTTCGCAGGCCAAAGATGTCAGGGGTGGGGGTGGGGGGTGTACAGGAAGTTCAAAGATGGTGAACAAGGATTAGTTCAACTAAATATCAAAACAAACATTTTAAATATACTTGTTGGACCAGTGAAGGAGAATATATGAAATTTGTACCCCAAATAAATACATACAATAAACCTTCCAGCTTTATAAAAACAAAACAAAACAAAAACAAAACAACTCCTCTTCCATCCAGAAGCTCAAAGAGTGGACACACACACATACATAAACATGAGCCCCTTAGATTTGGCAATCACTATCCCAGGGCAAGTTAGACTGCCACATTAGTCCCAAGCCCAGATTTCAGGAAAACCTTGTGGCTTGAATCAAACTGTGTAGCTGATACCTTTCCCAAGGATATACCAACTATGATCCCCTGCTTCTTGCCAAATTTAGGAAACAGTAGCATGGGAGGTTNAAGCCAGACAGGCCTTGGTGCTGTGGTGCTGGGAGAGTCGGGAGAATTCCCTTCTCTAAAAGTGCTTGGCACAGTAGAGGAATGCCNGCTGCTGTAGCTGCTGGAACCAGCTAGCTCAGAAATGGCAAGCAAAGCTGACTGCACGGTCTTTCCCGTAAATCACTCACGCTGCTTCTGAGGTATTCCAGCTTTAACGGAAGACCTTCAGAGGCTGTACCATCTTGGGAAACAGCTGACCTCGCTTACTGCCACGTTAACCCTCGGGAGCAATTCTTTCCCTCTTCCCTGACTGCGGGTGAATATTAAGCAGAAAGCTCTGCCTTTGTGTGTTTATTATCTGGGCGTACAGAGAGGAATGGATGCTCCCTTTAACAGCTGNGTGAGGAAGGCAGGAACTAAGACTCTACATTNTCCCTGCACCCCGATTTTCCCCCTTTCCTGTCTGATGCACATTGTCCTTCATATTGGACACTTCACAGTATTAACCTCAGAAACCACCCGTGAGGACTTAGTCCTTTTCATTTCTGGAAACACTCCTCTTGAAAGAATCATTTCCACGCGGTGGAGAAGCAGGACCCAATTTCACTTTTAGCGTCACTGGAGGACACCTAAAGGTCCCAGAAAAGGTTCAACCTAGAACTTTATAGAGGGGAAAGATAAGAGTATAAAATTGGGACTAAATGCTGCAGGTTCCCAAAGTGAGAAAAAAAAATACAGATCTTTAAAATAGAAATGAAAGATATTATGGAACCAAAATGCTTGAAACAAAAGTGAATCCACTCTATGGCTAGCTCTGATGAACCTGGCACAGAATCTGACACGTAACAGATTTTGCTAGAAGCATACTTAAAGGCGAAGCACGGCTATCTAAAGAGAGAGAGGAATGAGCCCAAGCCAAGACTGGGGCAACTGCAATCAAAGCCCCTATTTCTTTCTTCTCTGCTACTTTTCTTGAACCAGAACAGGGGCCGGCAGTCAGTTGCCTCTCCCTGGCTTTGGAGGATTCTGCAGCGCCTTTAATTGAAAGCAAAGGGTGCTGGGCTAAGCAGTGCCTGTCCCATCTCCTCTCCTTCGCTCTCTTCCTCTGCACTTACCTTAGCAGCACGCCGTTGATGCAGGGAATTCATCACCTGATGTGACAGCCCAAGTGAGCCTGGCACTAAGAAACTCTCATTTGCAACCCAGAAATACGCTGAGGTGCTACAAACTGGCTGATGTCAGCACCAAGTTAAGCTAGATCTGCATACGGGCCAGATGCCATTACCAGAGATGCCTTCAGCATGGACGAAGAGGTGTACGTGCTCCAGGCCCTCAATCACCCAGGCTGGTGGGCCAATGAGGACGCAAAAGAAGATGGAAGCATCCTTCCTCCTCCTCTGGGCACGTGTGGAGTGCACACTCACATGTGTGTGTACACACANGCAGCTCCTACATATCCCAGACACATCAGTTCACATAGAAGCTACATCAAGATCTATAATCTTCATCTCTTTTCTTCCTTCTTTCCCTCCCTTCCTTCTTTGCCTCTTCTGCTTCTTCTTCCTCCTTTCTTCTCCTTTCAAATGTGGACAGAGTCCCACTGTGTAGCCCAGGTTGGCTTCAAACTTGTGATCCTCCTATCTCTGGTTGCCAAATGTTGGGATTATAGGTATGTGCCACNGCACATGGCCTCATTTATTATTTTTCTATCACGCTAGAAGAACTATATTTTCCTAATGTGCTTTCCCAAGATAACCTTGTGAGTGCTTACCAAGAGAGGCTTTGGAATGTAAAAATGTGATTGGAAAGTCCCCTTGGGGTCATCCTCTAGTTTAAAATTTCCCAGGAAAATTTACAATGGGAAACAGATCTGGGCCCAGCCTGGCACTCCTCCAATCTTATCTCTAGTTGCCCCAAAGGGATCTCTCAAAAATGTAATTTTGATCATATCACCACCCAGAGTAAACCTGTACAGACTCCACTGGCTTCAAGATGAGGTTCAATGTTCTCATCAAGTCTACAGCATCTTTGATTGTGTTTATTCCCAAGCCAACACTCTNATTTACTACTTCAACCATCTCAGGCTCCTTAAGAATTCCCGTAACAGAGCAGCCCCACTTCTTTCTCCTTGAATACAGTGCTCTCAAGCANCCAGTGGGATCCACTTATGTAGGAGCTCCATGCAAGACTGAGCAGAATTGCCCTTGCAACTCCATTCCTTGGCAATGTCCATTTCTCCACCAGGCTCCTCAAGGCTCTGTAAACACCTGCTCACCCCACCTATACCGCCATACTGCCTGTGTTCCTAAACAAGACCCCCTCATTTACCAACGCACAGGAGCAAGTCCCTGTAATATGTCTCTGCCTTCAAAGAGCCTACCTACCACAGTGTCTGGCCCATCACAAACTGTGGTAGACATCTCCTGAAGGGAACATGAGAAGATATAAACAAACATGTCGGGATACCATAGCATCCATTCTCCATTAAGGGAAGACACGGAGTATCAGGTCTCCAAGCTCCACAATTCAGTCTGACTATATAGAAGTAGTGATGTACATTAAAAAAGAAAAAAAATGCAAAATACCAAGCAGAAGTGGGTCTATAGAGTCTGGGTAAACTCTGCATGCAGGCTNTAACCTTTCCTTTACTCACTAAATTGCCACCAGGGAGCTAGCTTATTCCAAACAGTTCTCTGTGATTAACATTTGCAGCATGGTACTTTGTTTTTAGGGAGAACAATTGAGAAGGATATTACACCATGGCCTCACATACCATCTCAAGAAGAGACAGTGTGCAGAAAGTGTACACTTNCTACCAGAATTCAGACAGTTTCTAGGTCACCACTTTGAATACAGTGAAAGCTCTAAAATGTGCAGGCNCACATAGCCCCTAAATGCCCCCCACACCCTATCTTTTCTCTTTCCAGGGACGAAACTCACATCCAACTTCTATCTTAGGATATGGGAATGAAGGTGGCAAATCTAACATAGAATACCCCTACACATGCCAAATATGGATTTAAGAAAAAAAATCCAGTTTTGTTATTGTTGTTGTTTGATAATATTTTTATTTGCTAAATTAGGCAGCCTCTTTTGAGGCATAAGTGACTCAGCATCAGTTTTGTTGTCTAGCTTAGCCTGACCTTGTGTATGAGAACCCTTGTACAGGAACTCCTGTGTGGTTGAGAAGATGTCTTCCTCACCAAATCAGTTCTGCTTAGTGTCTGAAACTACTTCAAGATTAAGATGCCAACTTGATCTTAGAATTGGTCTGATGACCTGAGCTCATCCTGGGCTACCTGCCCTCATACTGCCCTGAAACCAGTCATCTGCCTGGATCATAGGATTCCTGTTTCCACAATCCTTTGCCAGCTGTGGCTTCCTTTCTGATTGCTAGGTACCGCTAGGTGAAACTGGAGATCTCACACCACTGCCACACTACCATAAACTCAGAAGCCCCAGGATCTTAGTGTGTATGTAGGTTTATAACCTTCAGAAAGCCAGGCAGTACAATCAACATTCCTGGGAAACCATACTCTTGCTATAATGACTTTTGCAGTTTAAGATACTGCAAAGGAATAGCAGATTCTCTGTTGCCAAGGTGAGATGTCTTATTACCCTAAAGAGAANTCTAGTGGGAGCTTCTTTTGGTTTTGTCTGCCCAGATCTCCTGGTCTCTTGGAATCCATGTCATCTTTCAAGGCCAGGCTTGAGAGTTACCTCCTTGTAGGCTTCATCAAGACATATCATCATCTATTTCTCTAAATTTTATTCCACTGACTTTCTGACCTTCCAGTGACATTGAATCATGTCCTGCTTTTATTTATCTTTTCAGATCTCCATGAGAACACCATCTCTTTTCTATTCTAATCACTTAGTTTTTGGTTCTACCTTGTATCTACCTTGTGCCATTTACTAGACATACGGTGGTAGATATAGAAATTAAGGAGAAAAATCTAGTTCCTAGTATCAAGGATTTTACAGTTTTGTGGAAAATAAACATTTGTTAATCATCAAAAGAATATATATTGAGTCTATATTGTCCTAAGTGCCAGGATAGAATAGTATATAAAGATCTCATGGAAACTTCTGGAAAATCAGTTTGAAGGTGAACAGAAAACAGAGAAGTATAAGAGTGGAACAAAGAGGCTCCCAAACAGAAAGAGAATTCTGTCTAAAAGNTCGGAGGAATCTGAAGGTGGCCAGAGCAGGGCGGGGGAAGACAAGATAAGATAGGGCTGAGGAGAGAACTTGCTTTGACATTTCTCCCCAGTGAGATGGTAGGTAATGGAAAAAGAAGGAAGCCATTTGAAGACAAGGAACTGCAGCTGTAGCTAATGCTGTAGCTTCTCAGTGAAATGCCTGTGTGGGATGGATGAAGAATTGATGTTCTGAAAGTTTCCCTAGTATCCTAAGCCTGGGAAGNTGGGGCCCTGGCTGCTGGAGCCCATCATGGCTGCGAAGCTAGGCAAGATGGACAATTAGTTTACTCAGGACCACAAGTACATAGTGGCCCATAAATCAGTGTGAACTCATTCTTACTCCTCAAGAGAGGACACTAAAAATCAGAAGCTAGGTTGACCAAACTTAGTCCCCATCATGGGCTAATAGTTTGGCTGCTTCAGATGCTGGGAGCTGGGGCTGGGTGCCAATGTACAGTCACCATATTTAGATTGTGACACTCAGGGGTCAAGCCGGGTAACTTATGCTTGTGGATTACTTTCTGGACATCTGGGTTATACTGAGTAGATGCTAGAANGTACAAACCGTAAGACTGGGCTTGGAAAAGTCAGGGCATTCTAAGTTCTTCCACTACTCACCTACAGGTCACCTTGGTACTAGTTGACACACACTCCATGGCTCTACAGTTAGGACTCTGTGGAGCCACCACTAAGTGTAGCATCCCTTGCTGGTTAATATGGCTTATCTCATATTGGCGATGTGTAGTAAGATAGTAGATNCAACCTATGTGAACAAACTCTGTCATGGCAAGTAACTACCTCAAACTCTATTTGTTGTCTTCAGGGTGCAGGGTCAGTATCAACCACAACTGCATTATAGTGTAGTACCTCACCCACACCCTCATGCAACATGATTGAGATCAACTCCCAGGTCATGATCTGATTTGGTGCTCCCTCGCCCCTAGTGACTATGTTTTTTTCTAAATTCATCTCTCATGAAGACCCAGAATTAATACTGCTACATAAAGCACAGGAGACAGAGGTTGAAGCCAGTTGTACTCCTCTGTGGCTCACACAGAATGTGACAGTGTACAGTTTCAGTTCTAGGATGGATTGCTTTCTCACTCCTATTAAAAGTACAAGTAAAACCATCACACCAAATGNTTCTATCTCCCACAGACATACAGGGGTNCTGAGACTAACTGTACAGTAAGCAGGGGGTTAAAACTTAAGCGTCAGTGCTTATTTAACTTTTCAAAGATTATCCTGATCTTTGGCAAAGAGTAATAAGCTCAGCTTGATTCAGCTAAATAGAGATGTCTTGGTGCAGAGAATTGTATTTATATCTGAATAAACATCTTCTATCCTTAGAGCTTCACAAACTAAAACACACACATACACACACACCAATACAGTGGTCAAAAAACCACACACACTTTCCACATTTCCTGCTGTTCAAGTGCCACTAAAACAGGTTCAGAAAGTACTTATGACACCCAGAGAACACACACACATACACACTCAAAGACACAAACACACACACACACACACACACACACACACACACCCTTACCTATAATGGAAAACATTATGTAGGTATGTAAGACAACGTTTTCTGATACAGCCAAAACTAGATACTTCGAGCAAAAGGTATTTTTTTTAAAAAAAACTCTTGGGATAAATTATCCAATTGACTGACCCCATATTGAATGGAATTCTTCATTTAGTTTTCATAACCTTTGGTTTTGCTTGAGCTTTGCTGCCAGGAGTATTGTTTACTCAGGGTACACACAGATAGAGTACATGCATCGCTGTGGTATGGTGGCTAAGCAGGGAACACACACAGCCTGGTCTGTGAACGTGCCCTCGTCCTGTAAATCTTGAGGCTATTTACTGTCACACAGGAAGCCAAACCTCTTACACTTTTCTGACCATCCAAGAGACAGCAATTAGCCCAGATTATCAGACCCACAATGACATGCCGTGTAAAGAGAGACACTGAGCCAACTCCACATCCCAAAGACTGGCATATTCAAGTACACTTAGGACATTAATAGCAATTTACGTGCCATCACTGAGACAAAGCCACAAAGGCTTCGCTGGCAGCCTCTTATTTGGAAGCCTATTATTTGTGGGAGTTACAGGCTATAATCACAACAGAAACTTTCAAAACCCTTATCTTCCGTGACGCACCAAATCTATTTCAGAGCCGTAATTGCTATGTCACTGGAGACTCTGCTGCTTAATGCACTCAAATGCCATTTAGTGTTTGCAGGGTCATTACAGCTAGCAGAAGGGTGGGGGTGGGCTCTGGCGGAAAAAGCTGAGAGCCAAGAAGCAGGCAGACAGTGCTGGGGGACACTCGGCACTATTGTGCCCAGTGCACGTACAGAGGGTGCTGTTTGAAAAATTCTGTTTACTGCTGAAATGAGAGCAAAGGCTTGAAATAGTCTATGGAATCAACAATTTCAAACTCAGGAGCTCGACTCTGGAGATAGTCCATGGATGCTAGCAGGGACCTACTTTNATTCTGAGAGTCTCATCTAAGAGCAAGAGGATTGAGCTTTTTAAATTTAGCCTCCCAACCCCTTGGTTAATTACAGAAGTCTTTGCAATGGAAATGGTTCAGCTGTCCTGAAGGATGAGGAATCTGCCTTGGCCTTTCTATATGTGGTACTATGGAAAGCAGAGTGAGTGATGGTAAATCATCTGAGTTCAGGAGTCTAGAAAAATGTGCTACTTACACATGGTCAAAGAACACATATGGAGANTGATCCAGAAATTGGCATAAGGAAAAGCATCACGTCTTTTAAAGGAACATTTCCTTGACCTAAGTCAGGCAAAGGTCATAATAAAAGAGGTCTTTACATATATGCAGCTCTTATTTTTTCAACCTGGCTATGAACTACACAAGGAGAGACTTAGTTATTTGACTTCAGANGTACAAGGTAAATCTTCAAAGAAATGTTGGAATGACCAACCTATCTCTAGGTCCGCTTGGATAATTTTCAGGTTCTATTTTATAGTGCTGAATTGATTTTTAAATAGATCAGAAATACAGAAGATGTCAAGTTCACTCAGAATTCAANGAGGCAAGTGTTCAACCATCTTCCACCCTCAAGTTCCCACAGAGAGAGTAAAAGACACAGGGTCTCATTCTGAGCCTGTCTCCTTCACTTGGAAACGTAACTTTGTCCTCCAAGTGTTCGCTTGGAGGTTAATATCAGTACAGTATGAAAGTCCTTTGAAGTCAGAGAGGAAAAGATGAACATCTGAAGAACACATAAGAAGCCAGCACACATACATAAAAAAAAAATCCAACTTCACCACTAATCAAAAAGTTACACTTTAAAACAAAATAGCTCACAAATATTGAAGAACTGTCAGGCATTATTGTTGAGGGTGTGGAGAAACTGGAGTTATAAACTGCTAGTAGGAGCTACAACGTAATAGAAATTTCCAGAAGACACGTTTACAATCACAAAGGCCTTAGACATGTTAATATCCTTTGATGTAGCAATTCTTTTTCTAGAAATTCACCCAAAGAAATAACAGAAAATATGCATTGTGTTTTCTAAACCAGGAGCTTTACCACTGTGTTATTAATAATAGTAAAAATTATGGACCTGCCCTATAACATGTTCCAATGCAACTATTTAAAGTTATGTTTGAGCAGAATGTTTAATAATATGGAAAATATTCATAACATATTTTGGGGAAAATAAGTAGGCTACAAAATGACAGGTAACTTTTGTACACCCACATAAAAACACACACACAAAGTGCTGGAAGACAGAAGTGCACAAAGTAAGTGGTAATTTTATTCCGCGTTATTTTTTGTTTTCTCTAATTTTCTACACTAACTATTCATTTCTAGTCGAGGGGTGCGGGGGGTGGTGGGGGGAAGAAGAAAAAAGTGCATGCAAGATTTAAGCAAAGCATATAAAGGAACAAAAAATCTACATCTCCAATAGGCCTCTAGTGTGTGGCCGACTTTTAAAGCTGGGAGNCNAGACTAAACCAGTCCAGTCTGTGACCAAACCCAGGTGTGAGGAAGAACGGCTGAATTAAGTNGGTTCTGGTCTCCAAGGAGAGCGTTATCAAGCCATTTCCGAGGTCTCTCAAAAGTAAACACTTACCTATGAAAACTTAGATGCGTTTTTCTCCCTTGCCATGAAAACTAGCGTCAGACACAGAAATGTACTGAGATGAAACGGGAACCTGCTTAGAGAATAGGCACTGGGCCTTCTCTGCCTTCGTGCTCAACACAAACACCGAGGAGTGAAACACCACCGGAGCACATCTCCTCCTGAACAAATGAGTGAATGAGAGAGGGGATGGGTCCTGGAGCGAGTTCAAAGCCACAGTGACACCAGCTCCCCCACAGGGAGGATGGAGAGGAGAAAGGGCGGCTACAGTTATCTCCCTGTGAGGAATTTCTGCAATTATAGGGATGANTGGGAGGTCAAAGACAACAAAAACTAAAATAAATAGAAAAGGACAAAGGGGGTGGGGGTACGGGGCCTTTCTCAGGTAGTCCTGGTAGGGAATATTTTAGACTACCCAAAGAATGTTTGCGTAGGTTTTAGGTAGGCAAAGTCAAAACAGAAAGGAAAAAAAGTTTCCAAATGCCTTTAATCCCAGCACTCAGGAGGCAGAGGCAGGTGGATCTTTGTGGGTTCGAGGCCAGCATGGTCTACAGAGCGAGTTCCAGGACAGCCNGGACTATGCAGAGAAAGCGTGTTTTGAACCCGCCCCCCCCAAAAAAATATTCAGTCTTAACAATCTATTCCAGGTGACCACCTCTTCCAAAAGACCCACAATAATACCACCACCAAAACCCACACTTCATCTTAAACTTCATCTGATGTCATTTAAAAAAAGCATTCTTTGAATGCTAAGTATCAGGCTTCAGCTGAGGCGCTTTGTTTTGGATACAAGAAGCATGATTCTTTTCAGAAACCCATGGTCCAGGGAGAGGACGGGTACAGATGAGCAAAGGACTCTCTCTGTCTCAACTCCCGGATGCCATCCAGCACATCTCAAGAGTGTGAGCCACATTCTGAAGCTGAGCTCCATCACATGCCAACTGCCACAAACTCTGAGCCACACTGAGAGGTTTGACCACTGAGGATGGACAACCTCACTGCGGCCAGGAAGAGTATGGACATTCATAGCCCCCAGACACTCCAGGAGAGCAAGAGAAAGAGGAAGAAAATGCTGTGTTAGGTACCTGTGGAAATTCAACAAAATATTAAACAATGGGAAATTGCCACCTGNAGGTCCATCGTGCTAGCCTTCACAACTTTTCTTGTGAATTATTCTGATGTGCCTCCAAACTATTTTGTTTACATTTTTAAGTGTTGGAATTTTTTAAGTAAATGCGAATTAAGTGTATGCATATAAAGTGCTCACATGTAAAAGCAAGTCAGTGCTAGCAATTAATACAATTGTAAGTATCAATTTAGCCTGTTAATTTTCTATCACTATTGCTTTTTAATTGTGCTTTAATTTATAATTTTGTAAGATTTCTTTATTTTATTACTACTTGGCCTGTTGTTTTAAACCTTTGTGTCTTTGNTGTTGGTATTTATTTAGCCACTCATCCTAGCTTATTGTGTTTTTATTGTTCTCTTTAATACTTGCGTATCTTAATTGTTTTTAACCTTCATTTTGTATTTCAAATACAGTTTTATCACTTGCCTGCCAATTCAACCCTGCCATAACTTTCCAAGTGAATGGTATATTTTTATTTCATACTTGTGTCTTACTGCCTCATGCTTTTAAGATATTTTACCTCTTGCCATACATATTTTTCCTATTCATCTTCCTTAATTTTATTCCAATGGTATCATATTCATACCCCTGTGCATTTACTCTTTTACCTAATTTTTTTAAGAGTGTTATATGAAGAAGAAAGGAAAGCTGATGAGGGTCTCAGGCCACTGAGGCAAGGGGCTTTCCTATCCTTTGTCTGAGAGGGGTGGCTGTTGAACAGCTGCTGTTCCAGTTGCTTGAGTGCAAACCTTTCAACTTCTGACACTGTTACTTCACGTGCAAAAGCTATTAAGATATTCACAGACCAAAGTCCCCTTTTTTTCCCATCTTACTGCCCCCAAGATTAGAAAAATCAGCAACAATGGCAACAGAGCTACTTCTAACTGATACGTGTACTCCACGCGCCAGGTGCCAGTTTCCTTCTGTCACAATGAANCTCCTAATCTCTCCAACTGATGCTTGGTTTGTTTCTGATCTCTGATGGCTTCTGAATTTCATGGGGTCACTGGGTAAAAAAATCACTGCAGGAAAGGACTATCCTTATAATTTTCCAGCTTTAATTTTGATGACAGAATTGAGGAGACATGTCAATCAGAGAGCATACAGAACTAAAGAGGGATAACCGAGTTCTTATAGCTCTTTTTCATACCCTTTCAGTTNCAAAATAACCATCACAGGGTAACCACGGACACTAGTACTGTAAGGATCTTGGCGACTCCCTCCATGTAAGTAGTTCAAGGTCTGTGGACTTAAAGGTCCATTTGGACAAAAGTGAAAGTCAGAGGCTTTAGAGGGTGACTATGCGGGGTCCACACCTGGCTCCGCCACTTACATGTCAGTTATCTTGGGTAAAATACTTAATCTTTCTGGNCTCAGCTGACAGACTCTAGTAGGAAACTCAATAAACGTTATAAGCTAGTGCTCCTGACATAAGATATTGGTAGAGGCACAGCTTAACTCTAAACTTTGAACACATAGTGAGACAGGCCTTCTGTCTTTTTTGCCTCGAGAAGGGGCACAGGGCCTTCAACCCTGTGGGAGGCCTCTCCAGAATGACTGGGCTGGGTGAGGGAAGGGCCTGATTCTTCCGGTGTCAGAGCATCATTCCCTGGCAGTGTCCTTTTGGTAGAAGCTCAGTTGAGGCCGTGACTGATCACTTCCTAAAGAGGGTGGATGTGTAATCTCTTGCAAGTGTTGACTTTGAAGGAATACAATTTTGTGTAAGTTTGAGGTACACAAGGAAGGCAGACTAGATTTGCAGCTCAAGGACAGCTGATTAAAAAATGAAGAAATGATAAGAGAAAACAGGGACGCTTGATGTCCTGCACTTGAGGAAGTCACTGTGGAGTTGCTGTTTATATATATTTCAAAAGCTTTTCTTATGAAAAATGAGATTATAATTTCCTTTAAAAGAAAGCATACCAGATCAAAAGCAAAGACAAACACAGAATACACCACCTCACTTGACTTGAAATTGCTTTCCTAGCACTGTTTGGTTCTAAGTATGAGGGTGAGGTCAGCTGGGGCAGGAGTAGGAAGGGAACATTAGACTGCCTGGAAAAGTCCAGACTATTCTGTGTGTATCTATGGGCTCTGCCCTTCATCTTCTACCTGCCCCTCTTTTTTGTCTTTATAAATTATGATAAAGGGGCAGGCACACGGAGACACAGGACAGCGACCAAAACACAAGTGTACTGCATGCACCAAAATGCCACAAAACGTCTATTCACAATGTACACATTAAGTTGTAGAAAATTTGGCCTCAGAAGCGAAAACACTACATGTAAATACTAAACTCTAGTCACCGATACACATAGTAGTCATATTTATGTAGGGGAGAGTATACTATTTGCTGTAACATGGAATAGAATGTTCAATGAACTGGTGAAGGTTTGAAGGGTCCAGACACATATGTATCATGATGCTGCTAAAATGGCACAATCTAGCCAGTGAGACCAATGGTTGCACTATAAAAANAAAATCATGTGTATGGATGCACATGTGTGGGTGTATGTGCACATACACATGCACAAGGCATAAAGAGAGGTTAAGTCAAACTCAGGTGTCGGTCTTCAGGAGTTGTATGTGCTTGCACACTTCGTTTGAGACAGAGTCCATCACTGGCCTGAAATTTTGCTATGGGGGCTATACTTGCTGGCTTGAGAGCTCCCAGGGATCTGACTCTGATCTCCCTGTCTCTGACTCCCATCTCACCATGTCAGCATCAGGAGTATAGGAGTGCACCACTCTACCTGGCTTCTTACATGGGTTCTGGGGATTTGAACCCCGATTCCCACATTTGCAAAACAAATTGATAACCCCAGCCCCTTGCACCATTAAATTCTTTCTTTTGAGGAGGGGGATATTTGTCGAATTTTAAAGTAAATTTTTGGAAAATTAAAAAGTTTGCAAAGAAAATAATATTAATTCCTTTTCTTAGGGAAGCCCTAATGCTAGCAAGGATTTAAAGAATAGTGCTATCAAGCAGACTTTCACAAGCTTAGAATTACCAGGGGATGTGGTGAAATCCTAGAAACTGATTGAATAGGTCTGGAGGGGGCCTGAGGTTCCTCACTGTTCACTGGCCCCCATGGGATGCTGTAAAGGGGCAGGCCACACTTTGCACAGACTAGAAGAGCAGGAAGGGGCAGCAAGGCAGAGGCTGTGAGCAAAGGATTACAAAGGTCACCAGAGGGAACTGAAATGCAGCCTGCACTTTGTAGAAGTTCACAATGGTTGAGTCTTAGCCAAAGGGTTCAACGTGAACATGACCTGGGCAGGCTTGAAAAATTGTAATTAGGTGAATTAGTAGCTGAAGNAACTGAAAATTGCTGCAAGTAGAGACTATAATAAATGTAGGTAATTCTATATTTATATTTTAAATCTTCCTCCATATTATTTCATTGCTTAAAGCCTATTCTTATGCTAATGTGTGCTAACTTCTTATACATGGCTAATTTTTAATAAGGGTTCTATTTAGCTTAGGAAAGCAGAAAGCATGGATTTCTGGTTTTTTGTTTTTTTTTAAAGGAAGTCTGCCCTTCTTTCGCAGTACAGCCGTGCCTCTCACACTGTTGCATCACTTTGAGTATCTGTCCAATGACTGGCAGAGCACATAGAAGTTCACACTGCCCAACACTGCAGCCAGTAGTTACAAACTATTTATTTTTAAATTAATTGAAATTAGGTAAAATTAAAAACTCATTTTCTTACACTAGCCACATACCAAGTGCTCCATAGCTATGCGTTATTAATGGTTAACTTATTAAACAAAATTAAAACAGACTATTCTCATCAGGACAAAAACCCCACTGCTTTAGTTGCTTGTAAAAAACATGTAAAAGAATGCATGGCAAAGAACAATCATATTTATAAGCAATTCATATATTTTAGTTGGTTGGAATACATACGTAAATGCCTCTTATGATAGCCAGCTCCAAGATTCCTTTATGATAATGTATTATATTGATTACATTAGCTGGTACAGCTCTGTCCAAGAAGCAGATGACTAAGGCAGACAACTTCCACCCCTTTTAGCTTTCTGGTGACTTTATGGATTGCCAGAGCTATGTCCTATTAATGTCTCTTTTACTGATATGGGATATTAGAAGGTTCTTGATAAACATTTGTTGAATAAATCATTTATTCATTTATTTATCTACACTGTGAAACTGATGCAGATTTAGGTATGAAGAGACCTAAATATTTACTATTTAGAGACCTGGAAAAGAATCTGTGCAGACTCTGCAGTCAGAGATGAAGCAGAGACTTCAAAGAGTTACCCGTTTTTACTTCTGTGTAGTAACAATGGGATTTCTCTAAGAAAAAAAGGAGTAATCTCTGTGAGTTCAAGGCCAGCCGGGCTACCAAGTGAGTTACAGGAAAGGTGCAAAGC
>LZPO01046103.1:0-16497 GCA_001675575.1 Neotoma lepida | reverse complement strand
ATACTGCTTTATTGGTGGTAAACATTGGAAGATTTAGCAACTTATGAAACATTTTAGGGTTACTACTTAAACATCTCCTACCAATAGTATTTGGAAGTTTTACTGAGATGGTTAGCATCTCAATATTTAAGAATCTCTTACCTTCTAGTTGTTAAAACATTTAGAGGGAGGTACTTCCTCCTCATTCAGTTACTATTGTGTTAACATTAGAATAGTCCTTCATGTTGGCCTCTTAGATGGTACCATACTTGAGCCTGTCTTGCACTAAGTTTGGATAATATAGCAGCTGCATTTGCTGTCCATACTAGATGGAAGCACATACTTTCTGGTATGCATATTGACCAAGTCAGCAGTACAGTTTTATAGACTGTGCTGATGCATTCTTGTAAAGAGAGTTTATATGATAATATATTTCATTGCACATAATGAGCAGATGCATTATATATTATAACTGGGCATAGGGAAACTTAACACTGGATAGATTAGACAGAAATTCCAATTTCCCAGTTGTATATGAGAAGTTTGTTTACTGCAGCGCATAAGCTGTTTTCAGTATTTCACAGGGTTTTGATAGCAACAATAAAGATGTGCGTAGCTTCTGCTATTACAAGAAGTCTTAGGGAAACCTCTCGGCTGTGCATTGACACCTTGTGTTTCTCTCTTCTTTTCCAGGAGGTACAAATATAGCTCTTAAATTGGGACTGTTTTATTTTGGAATATACTTTAGGGGTTTCTGTATTTCTTTATAAAAGGACTACCTTTGGCAGCTAGGGAGAAAAAAATATAATGATGTTGAGGACTGTGTAAAAAGTAGTCCTCTAAAGGTGCTTGAGATGTCTAATGGAGATGAAGATGCAGCCTTCGGTACCCCGGGCAAGGTAAGCAGGCCATTTGGGATGTTGTCAGTAAGCGTGATTCACTTGAGGTTAGCTATTTTACTGGGCATGTCCACAACTATCCAGATGCTCTCCTAGTCATAAAAGGGTTCGAGTCCTCCATGTTTAGTCTCATGCCATGCTTGAAAAAGATTTCTATAGGCAAACAAGCTCTTCTGTGTTTATCACCTTCATTCAACAACTCACACTCCCAAGAGTACTAGACTGTCTGGCTTCTTGGGAACCACAAGGCCATAATTTAGTGCCTTACCTGTACCTTGCTTTGTGTTGTTTGAGACAGACAATACATTAATAGCTAAGGTTTTTACTTAGTCTCTCTCTGTCTTCTGGTATAAAGAAGTTTCTCTCGATAAAAATGACCCAGTAAGACATTGCCTAAGATGGTTTTGGGGAGCAGCAGTCCCTTTCTTTCTAGTCATATTAGGACTACTCTTATATACACTCTTCTAAGACTTAAGTTTAATTTGTTGTTGATAAAATTATATACATTTACTTTAAATGTTTTATTTTTGTATTTTTTTCATTCTAAGAAGTTCTGAAAATGTTTATGAATCACCAGTGACTTTGGGTTTAAGAAAGGTAATTGATGAATTTCTTTGGAATAGGTTTGTTATTGTTTTGACAGGATCTCATTCTTGAAGGAATATTTCTGAATATAACCTTGTTGCTTTAAATGTAAAAGAAGCATCTCCCCCCACCCCCCCACATTTGAATTGGGTTAAACAAAAATCAAGCCTGATGGTTTGTTGATTGTAAATCTTGTATGTAAGATTTGAAACATATTTGCTAGTCATTTTTCTGATTTACTATACAGAGAGAATACTAAAATAACATGTATACTTCTATTTACTTTGCTAACTTAGATTTAATATCACATTGGCAAAAATAATATTTTACTCAAGTGCTATTTCCTTCTATGTTTAGTCTATCTGCTGTTTTATACAAATATGCTGGTATAATTAGTGAGCCATTAAGATTTGTTTATTAGATGAGTGCATAATTAAGGAGCAAATGGCATTAGCTGTTATCGAGTCTGGCAAGAATCTGTATCCATCACCATTAAAATGTACTTGCCTATTAGTATTCTGCATCTGTTTACGCATCACATAGTCATTTGTACTGCTTATGGCTATAATGAAATACTCTTCCTCATTATCCACTGTAGCATAACACTTGTTTTTAATGAAATATTAAAATGTAATTATTAAATAAAATTTAAACATGCAGTTTAATAAATTGTTTTGACCACTTACCCATGCAATCCTAATCAAGTGAGAATTCACTAGTACTATTGGACTTTGTTTTTTCATGGCTACTTTTTTCCCACAGCAGTTCTATTATTTTGATTTTTTTATGGTATTTAAACATTTTTTAATATTTTATTGTCTAGACATGTATTCCTAAACAACATTTTAATTTGTTGTTTCGTGGGCTTTCTGTTAATGATAGCATAGACTATATATCCTATCATATCTGGCTTTTCTATGTAGCATTATGTTATTAAAATTAATATTACATGTATATATAGTTTAATTATCATATACTATTCCACTATATAAGTATGCCATGTTTTGGCTATATATTGTGTCATTAATTGTGTATTTAAGGTTTTTCCTGTTTGGGCTGTTGTTAACAATTCATAGAGCATGTAGAACATTAATTACATATGTATGCATGCATGTCACTTTGTGTGTGTGCATGTGTGCATGCGTGTGTGTGTGTGTGTGTGTGTGTGTGTGTGTGTACGTGTGTATATGGTCACATAATTCTCATACAAGACAAAGGTTGTTTAAAATTTCCTACTTGATTCAACAACATTCTTGTTTATCTTTGTCTAAGTATCAAGTTGTTTTAGTTGTTATGCCTCTGTATTAAGTTACAAGTAGTGGTAAGGAAAGACCTTTGTTCATTCAAAAAATATCCTGCTTGCTTTCTGACCTTCTCTTGCCACATAAAATTTAAAGGCAGCTTGTCACACTGATCCCACTACTGGGATTATAATTATCATTATGTTCATTCTGTAATCAACACTGAATGAATTGGCATCTTTATAATGCCAAATTTTCTAATCTATAAACATACTATATATCTCCATTTAATTAAGTATTATTTAATTATGCTCATTAAGGTTTTATAGTTTTCCCCATAGAAGATTTACAGCTTTGGGAACTTGTTTTCATCTTACAGTGTTTTGTGTGGCATATATATTACAGTGTGTGGCTGCATCCCTGATTGACTGATTGCAATAGTGACATGAGGTCAGATCCTTAACCTCTTTTGCTCCTGGGTCCTGATAGGTGAAATATTGACAGTGACTGTTATTTGTGGTGTTAAGTGAATTGTGTTACACCTTTCCCAATATTGGAAAGTAATAATCACTTGATAGGGGGAATTATCTATTGGGTTATAAAAGTATATAAATTATTTGATTAATTCTTTAAAATTATTTCAATTCACTGTTACTATAGTGAAAGTAGTTTTGATTACAATATATTTAAACTGAATTCACATTTTTTTTTACTAAATTTAGCATGCAGGTAGGATCTGTGCCCGCTTACTGTAATACTTACATTCTTCAGTCTTATATTAATATCTCTCTCCATATAAATCCTATGCTTTTCATGTTTTAAAAGATATTATATGCTTCGCTATTATTAGAAAGCTTTCTTTTTTATGGCAATGTTTAATTGATCATTGCTAGTATAACTAAATGTATTGGGATTTCAAAGTATTATCTTATTGGCTTCCCTACATAATTCTCATATATGCACATATAATTTCACAACTGTGTGTGTGTGTGTGTGTGTGTGTGTGTGTGTGTGTGTGTGCATAAAATCTCCCCTGTAATTTTTAGTTGTTTTCTTATCAACTGAATGGCAGGATCATACTTTTAGTTGCTTATGTATTGACCTTGGAGTTTCTACTGTGGTTCCCTCCCTCTTATCTTTGGGGGCTACATGCCAGGATGTGCAGTGAATACCTGCGTGCAGGATGTGCATAATGCTAAAGCCTATATATGCTATACTTTTTCTATGCTAGGATAAATATTTTATTTATAAATTAAGTATAAGAGATTAACAGTAATTAATTGGTTTGAGTAATCCTAATTGTATACTCTTAAGATTTGAGTGTTATCTTTCTCTGAATATACGCCATTTTGCCCCTCTGACCATTCTTGTTGTAATAATGTAAGATTAGATATCATACCTGTCTGCTGAGATGAAATGTGGTGAATGACCACAGTTAAGCTACTCTGTAAGTACTGCTTCAACACAGGTACTATGATATCCTACAATTGACTTAACAACCAAACCAGTTACTGCATGACTAATGGGCGGGCATCATGTACAGGGGACAGGTCCTAAGCCATGTAACACTGCATCACATCATCCCACTCAGAACATACTCAGCTGGTTAGAGGGAGATTACAGGTGCTGTCTGCACTCAACCGAAGAGCATCATGGGATTAGTGAAACCGGTGTATGACTTCCACAAAGATTCTTTTTCATTAAGTTAACCCTTACAGTGTCCTACTTTAAACCACTGTCTAATGTAAATTATGATAATATAATCTTAACTGATTTCTACATGTCTGCCCCTGCCTAATTTCAGACTATTCTGTAATAGCAGCCAGAGTTATCTCTACCTTATAATTGCAGTTTCTTATATTACTTTAACTTTTTTGCAGATAACACATGTTGTTAATATATATTTATTTATATGTGTTATATATTCTACATTTTACACATACACATATTTATGGGTTAATGTGTAGGCAGAAGTTGCTCTCTCGCCTGCCTGTTCCCAGACACCCAGCAGCTGCTTCTTAAATAAGTGACTTGGAGGCTTAATATTATTTATAAATGCTCGACTGGTAGCTCAGATTTACTACAAATTAGCTCTTAAACTTAATCCATACTTCTTATCTATGTTTAGCCATGTCGCTTGGTATCTTTTCTCAGTGCAGCATTCTCATCTTGCTCCATCGGTGTCTGCTGGATACTTCTGACTCCACCCTTCCTCTTCCCAGAATTCTCCTAGTGCGGTTGATCCGCCTATATTTCCTGCCTGGCTACTGGCCAATCAGCATTTTATTAAACCAATTCACGTGACAAATCTTTACAGTGTACAAAAGCATTATCCCACAGCAGTAATGTATTATATGTTATGCCCACATCACGGGGACCCTCAAAAGACCACCACACAGATCGAATCNCATATGTAAAAGCAAAGAGCCTTTATTTTCAAGCTCTGAGCTTGGTCTATCTATCTGTCTGATGCAGGGGTGAGATCAGAGAGCCCTGAGCTCAGGCGGGGTAGAGTTTTTGTCATAGCAGAGGTTGGGGTCAGGGAATTTCCAGGGTTCAGGATCCTGATTGGCTGACATTTGTCTAGGGGGTATCTGTAAAACAGAAATAGATGTATGCTAGACTCAGGGACATCTGGCCATCTTATCTAACTTCATCTAATGGTTGGAATGTTTGGGATGTCAAGTACTTCCCCTTAGATGCAGGCCTTCCCTGGGTGGGGTCAGCATATGGCCTTTTCTGGGTCTGGGTGTTGCCTGCCAGTAAGCCTGTCACAGCAGGGGTGTCTGGGCCTCTAAGCCTGTCATGGCAGCTGTGTGGTCAAGCTGTTTTGGGCCTCCCACATTATACAATGTATAATGTCAGATCAGGGCAATCGCTACATCCCACTTGAACCATGTATCATTTATTTGTATTAGGAACATTTAAAATCCTGTCTACTGGTTATATATTTATATTTAGTTAATTAATTTTTTTTAGAGTTTCACACATGGATTACAACAGACAAGTCTGGAGGCATCATGACTGCTGCTGTTTTCTGGGTGTCTGGGTCCCTGATACTCCTTTGGCCTCATCCCATTGCCTTACCGTTTTTGTCCCACTTTGCCTACTGGGCCCCTTTACTGTTGTTCCACTGTGCTGGAAATGCTTCCCTCCTAGGCTCTTTGTTCAAGTCATGTGCTCTTTTGATTGAACACTTCTCCCTAGTAGCTCTGCCCTTCTGTGCTCTGCTGACTTGTTAGCATCTCAAGGTTCTTTGCAGATCACCTTAGCTGATATCCCACAGCGATCCATTTCTCCTACTCTGTTGTAGCAGCTGCTTTTGTACTTCACTGTTTTAGATGTATCTGTTCATGTCTCTACTCTCCGAACTTCTTTCAAGACTTCCCAGTTTTTGTAACTCACCAGGCTATAATCGGTAGAGCAAACTAATTTTGGAAATGATGAGGGATAAGCTAGGAGCATTCAAACCGTGAAAGCACGCTTATAATCAAAAACACTGACCTCTTTTCTAAATAACATTAAATGCCTATAGTTTATGTTGGGAAGTTAAAACATTGTTAATAANCCTTGTTTTTTATTTGCCAAGTCACCATAAACACATGCAACATCTGATAATGGCAGTTTGTTTGTTCTTGAAGATAACACACACTGAAAGTCACACACCACCATAAAATTGAAACTATGCATATATACAAATAGGGAGAACATACAGATGGTAATTTTACATGATACTTGGACATGAACTTGTAATTATAAAATTCATGGTCAGAAATTGAGTAAACAAGTTACAGAAATAATGCAAAGATCCTCATGTTCTAAGGAGCTTAAAATTTTGTCCTTGGGTTATCATAGCTACCCTGTGCTTCTACTCTAGATATTTATCAGTTAGATAGACTTAATAAAATTAAGCACCCTGGGTGCATCAGGCATGACCTCTGCTTTTTCTTTTTAGAAGCTAGCCATGTGCTTCTTTTCAGCAGATAGAAGGACAGGAGCAACTATGGGCTGACTTGAGTTTATTTGCAGTTAACTTTTTTTTTCCTGTCTTGTGAATGCATGTTTCTACTTTTCAGTGTTAAGTAGGACTGGTGGGGAATATTCATACCCATCTGCCTTTCCCAAGGCTTTCCTAGCCACCATTAGCTGGACTTGGCAGAGGGCTGATAGATCTTTCCAGAACCTGGGGTAGCCTGGCTTCGCAGAGCCTGCCCTAGANCCCTTCTTAGGCCATCAGTATTATCTCATCTGTTTCACAGCAAAATATTCTTATTTGCAAATTCTTAGACCTTTGAAAAGAATAAAATGCTCCCTTTTCTTAAAAATTGGGGAAGGTGGACTGTTTTTTCTTCTTGTGACCCTAATGGGAATCTTGTTACATATTCATGTCATGAATTACATCAAGACAGACTGTAATAATACACTTGCCATTCTCTCCCCATAATGAACTCTATTTAGTTGAATATGATGTTCTTTTGATTTATTGTGTAGTTAAATTTTTTAAACTTTGAACTACTACTGGTGTTTGCATAATTTTAAAAATCTTACATCATCTGTTGGCCTTAATTCTTCATCGTCTAATGAGAATTTGGTTCAGTTATGAATTTGTTCATAAATAGAGTTGCTCCAATTCCCATGAGTCACCTCATTGCCCACTAAGACCCCTCTTTTTTCATGTTAATTTAGAGAGACATTCATGTTCATTTGCATCATCAATTCAATGATTTAGTAGGCTGAAAGAAGAAAACGGTTGGCTAGTTTCTGCCTAAATCATTTTAGTTTATGTGTGTGTGTGTGTGTGTGTGTGTGTGTGTGTGTGTGTTGGTGACAAGTGCCTCTTGCTTGTTTGATCTAAGCATCTTCTATCATCCTTGATTCTTCCTTTTACGCCCCATCTTCAGGCCAGTAGGAATTCCCATGTCTTTGTTAGATGACAGACCCTTTTCTACCTGCCTCTCAGCCACACCCTTTTGCACTGACAGGCCTCTGCTGTGGAGGTTAGTGCATCTGGATGGGATAGGAACACAAACCCAGCCTCCCCCAGCCCCTGCACCTGTAAGATAAATTTATGGTTTTACCCTGTATGCGGCTTCTTGACACAAAGGCTGTGACAGATCAAATCACACAATGGAGAACTTACCAATGTCTTCTGAAAACCTGTAAAAGTCGGAAGTTTCAGGGATTTCACTGAAGCTTCTCTCTCTTCTTCAGGCCTTCTGTCATGTTGTACGTGGCAGCTCTCTCTCTCTTTATGCTGTCTCTCCTAATGAGGCTCCTCTCAAGGTTTTTACAGGAATACCATTCTGGTTCTCTGTCTCCAGGTCCTACCACGCTGTAGGCACAACCCCACTGGGATGTCTTGTTTGTTTGTTTGTTTGTTTGGTTTTGATTTTTCAATAGGCTCTGGGGACTCAACTCAGGTTCTCATGAGAAGAGCCTTTCCCCCACTGCACATCTTCTTAACTCCTTTACATAGTAGTTTTTCTAGCTGCCATTGGCTGAGCTTGAGCTTGGTTTGTGTTTAAAGTTGTCTGTTGTGGACCCTTTTTCTCCTTTCGCCGTGGTTTGGGTTTGGAGCAGCTCAGTTTTTAATGAGATGTCTAGACTTCCCTCTGCTTCTGTCTGTATTGAATCTGAACAGTAGCGGCACTTCATCTCTCGACTTCTGTAAGTTGAGTGGAACATTTTTCTGAATCATTGGAGTGGATTTTCCTTTGGTTTTATATCCTTTAAAATATTGTAGCCAGGCTCTGGACAGTGTCATGAAATGGATATTTTTGATAAAAATCTTAATTTATTTATATATGCTTTGAATAGGTAAAACATGTAGTTGTGCCAAAATCTGAAATTCATATGATTTCTAAAGACATGAAAAGGTAGTAAGTTAGTAATAGTTTAGTGAACCTCCGTGTACCAGTCATAATACATCAATATTCAGGATTATTTTGGGAACCTTTGGGTATCTATCTAGCCAAAAGCTCATTAGGTAGGGTATCCCTCACAGGACCATGGGCATCTGGTATATATTCTTTCCTTTTTCCCACTTCCTTCCAGATCTTCCTCACCTCTCTACACAACCAACTTCATGTTCTATCTCTTCATCTCTTCCTCTCAAAAAAAGCCGAAGATCCAAAACAGATAAACTAAAAATAACAACCGATGTCAAAACAAACAAACAAAAACTAAACAAAACGAAAACCCAAAAAACCCCAAAAACTCAAAACAAAACAAAACAAAAAGCATACAAGAAAACATGGAGTTCATTTTGTGTGGGCCAACTATTCCTGGGCATGAGGCCAGCCTTGAAGTGTGGTTGATATACCCACTGACACTTCATTGGAGAAAACTGATTTCGCCTTTACCAGTGGGTATCAGTTGCAGATAACTTCTTGGTTGGGGTCAGCGTCCATGTCTACCACCCCCTTTCAGTGCTGGGACCTGTCTGGCTTAAACCTGTGCAGGTCTTATGAATGCTGTCACAGTCTCTGTGAGTTCATGTGTGTATCATCAGTCCTGTTGTGTCGAGAAGACACTGTTTCCTTGGAGTCCTCCATCACCAATGGCTCTTACAATATTTCTGCCTCCTATTTCCCATAGGTCCCTGAGCCTTGAAAGAAGGCTTTGATGGAGACATCCCAGTTAGAATTGAGTGCTCCAAAGTCTCTCACTCTCTGCACACTGTCCAGTTGTTAGTTTCTATCTACTGCAAGAGGAAGCATCTCTGATGGAGGTTGAGTGAGGCACTGATTTCTGAGGTTTCCATTTCATAGCCTCAGCCTTTCATGTCCAGAAAATCAATTTTCGTACTGTCACTTTAACACTGCCATTTTATTTAGTGAATGTGTCTTAGATTAGTGGTAAAATTACTGTATCATCATTCCTTCAGTAATTAATTATTGAAAGAAACCTTATGGTAATTTGTAGTTTCAATGGATTCATTAGTATTCTTTGATGAATCTTTAAGTAACGGTTGAGAAGAATGAACTCTATTTGTTGTTATTGCTATTTTTTTTGAGACAGGATCCTCTATATTTCAAACTGGCCTTGAATTTATGGCAGTCTTCCTGTCTTGGCCTCCTGAGTNCAGGATTACAGGTGCCTACCATGAGCCTGGCTAAGAAGAATGTTCTCATATTCATGCTGTTATAAAGTTGGAAATGTCTGGATTAAAAATTAATAACTTCTGAAGCAGAGATTACAACTCTAAATACTTAAAAATATATTTGAGAGTTCGGTGTGGTAGCTCGTGCCTGTAATTCCAGCAATTACAAAGCTGAGGCCAGAGGATTGCTGCAAGTCTGAGACTAGCTTGTGCTGCACACTGAGTTCCAGGCTGACCTGGGCTGTGAAGTGAGACTGTCTGAAAATACAAACAAACTTGAGATAACTGTGTAGACATTCTTATGAGATTGTCTCTCAGGGCTCAGGTATTACTTTGAAATCTTAACAATGCCCACACTGGATTTTCCATGGTTGTTACTTTTCTCCTCCTGTAGGTTGTTAAGTGTGGTGTGCTGTGATCTGGATGCCCTTCTCTTACTTGAGGCTCAGTATCAAGTATCCAACATGTTACTGCATGCTCAGGAAGAAAATACCTTTGAGATCTCCGAGAACCACAGGTTGGGAAACAAAACAAAACAAAAGGCAGCATTAGAATGAGACTATTAGCAGTTTGCCTTACAAACGATTGGAAACTAATTTTCTGTATAATTTTTATACTGCCTGAGTTACTACATTAAAATGGCAGAGTAAAAGCCATTTGAGCATGAATGTCACAGGAAGATAATGATCTATGTTTTTGGAGAGTGCTACATTTATCATTTGTTCCTTTTTCCTTCAGTTTTCAGGAAGTCACCCCACTTTTCAGTTCACGTCACTTGGTACAGTGACCCCTTGAGGAAAAATGCTTGCTGTTATATCTCTCTTGGAGCCATTCTGTCCCCAATTTCCTAATTATGTCAGCTTATAGTCATGCATTCTGATTTATGCCAAGTGAGGTTTTGATCATTTTTATTTTCCTACTAATAAATCACACTTGTCATTACCTCAGTTTGGCTGACATTTATAGAATACACATTCAACAGCTGTTATCACTATCATGTCTGTAATTCAGAACATAGTAGTGCACCTCCTTCCTTCCCAGGCCATGGACAGTTACATCATTTGAGGTTGAGGTTTGATATAGAAGGAAAACATTAGCAGCATCAGAAACTGCTCATCAGCAATGTGTACATTGTAGACTTGGAGCATTGAACACAGGAGAAGCTCATGTCTCCTTGGTTACGAGCCTAGTCTTCAATGGCTGAGTCATCTCTCCAGCCCAGGAGGAGCTTTCTTTTCTTTTCCCCCAAGATAGAGTTTCTCTGTAGTTTTGGAGCCTGTCCTGGAACTCACTCTGTAGACCAGGCTGGCCTCAAACCACAGAGATCCCCTTGCTCCTGCCTCCTGAGTGCTGGGTTTAAAGATTTGCACCACCACCGCCCAGCAAGGAGGAGCTTTCCTAAGGATGGTTAAGTTACTTCAGAAATAAAACATGTCCTAATTGTGTTTCTGTAAGTACAGGATCATTCATCAAGGAAATTCTCTTTCTCTTAGTATTTTTTGATAGCAAAGAAGTGATGATAAAAAAAATGAAGTAGCATTCTGTATTGTAAATATTCTGATGACTAATGTGTTTTCCAGATACCATTTGTTCCTGTTTGTTTTGTTGTCTTTTTTTTTCTCTTTGCAATCTAGTGACATGATTTAAAAATCAAACCATATTCAGTTAAGGAGACAGCAAAATTGATGTATATTCTCTTTCAGGGACTTCATAATTGATGGCTTATCAGTAGAGAGAAATCATGTTCTTGTAAGGATTAATCTCATTGGTGGGCCCTTGGAGCGAATTTTGCCTCCAAGGATGCTTGAGAAGGTGAGTGCAATATTTTGACATGTTTTAAAGTGAAGTATCCAACTGAAGTGGCACTAAACAACATTTTCCAAGTTTCTACGTATCAGTGTTCAATTTTTGTTGCTTGACAAACTTACAAAACAGGTAAACACATTCAAAATAAAATACTAGTGTTGTCTCCAAGAGCTCATGAGTTGCTGGTGAGTGTCCAAGAGCAGTAGATTATCTTTTTATTACATACTTGTCATTCTTCTGAGTGTCCTTGAGTATTTGAATTCTGAAGTCTCTCTTTNATGTTCCTTAACTGTTGTACTTATTTATGTTTTGCAGTATGGAGTGTGTGTGGTCTGTATGGAGGGTGGTTGTTAAGAACTTCCTTTCTGTGACTGCCACCTTGGAAAAGATGAGCTAGAAATGACTGGCAGAAGAAAAATGGTTTTGGGGTGGAAGGGATGAAACAAGGCCTTTTGAAGATAGTATTTTCCCTTTCATGGAAAAAAAGTAAACTCATCATTATCAGCTCAAAGCACAAGAATAAGTTATCATAGTCCAACTTATAAAATTTCTATTATTTTGCTTATTGCCTTTTAGGAATAGTGGATTATAATAGCAAATAACTTGATAATTAGACAAAACGTTTGGAAATAAAAAAGTCAGTTTAAATGAATGATACTCCAGAAAGTGTGAAAGTTCAGTATCTTAACCACCTCCTACAGTTACCCGTGCTGTTGTGTTCTTAGGGGGATGACCCGTATCCTTGGCCAATGTTCTCGTCATATCCATTGCCACACTGCTATCTGTCAGAAGTCCCACGAAGTGCTGATGTTAAACAAGGTAAATCTTTTCTACCAGATGATATTCCAATGCTCTTTTTATAGTTCAAGAAAGGGACTGTAAGGAAGGTAAGTGTTGATTTCCATTCAGCATGTGTGTAGGAATACACTGCTTCCCATTCCCTCTTAGTTTTACATTTCACTCCCATTCTTTATTTAATTAGTATTTGTATGATGGCAAACAAGTATTGCTTGTAGCAAAAGTGTATACCAAGTCTGCTCAGTGGCAATAGATGTTTGGTTTAGAGCCTGAATTAGTAGGGACTGCACTGACGGCTCAGAAGTTAAAAGCATTTGTTGCTCTTGCAGAGGACCCTGGTTCAGTTTCCAGCAGCCACATGGTGGTTCACAACCATCTGTCACTCCAGTTCTGTGGTCTCTGGCTCCCACTGCTGACTTCAGGGCATTTGACACACAGGGTACATGAAGGCAAAACACTCATACACGTAAAATGAATACATCTTTAAAACTTTTTTCTTTTTTCAGAAAACTGAATCAGTAGCTTCTGGTTAGTTAAAATCTGCCTATGCATAAGTTTTCTTTATTCACTAGAGTATTTTTTAAATGACTGCTGTGTTTACATAAACCCTGTATACTTAAGATTTGAATTATACTGGAAAGTATTTTATCCACCTTTGGAGGAATCATGAATAGACAGGTAGTTGTTTAGCTATTTAGTGTAACATTGAGTGAAACAGACGAATTAGCTTGCTGAGATAGTGTATAATCAAACTACTTTGCCAAACAAAATCTTGTGTGAAAAGAGGAATGTAGCTTTAGTATTCATCTTCTGAGTAATAGAACAACATTTTTAGAAGAGGAGCCATCAGGAAAACTGAAAGAAACAAATTATAACTCAAGGAACTGTGAGTGTGAACTGTGTGTGAATTTTGAAGGTGAAAGTGACAGTGAGAGAAGGCGAGGCTCATACAAAAGAGCCAAGTTCGATATAGGATCACATCACATACTGCCAGGAGTGATACTAAGAGTTCCTAGGCCAAGGAGTTCCTACATGAGTGATGAGGGTCCACAATCAAACTTTTCCTAAAGTTAAGAAGTCAGTTCTTACATCAACATCCTGTCCTTTGTAATACCGTCAAACTTAGACTGGAAAGAAGTCATGTGGAAGAGATTGATTTCACATTCACTTACTGCACTTTAAAATTTGGGCTTTGGGTTTCATTCTTGCATGACAAAATCTATTACTTTTTCAGAGACTTGGGAGTGGTATTGCGCATTTTTCAGGAAGAGGTTCTTCTGATGGTGCCCTTCGGATGTTTTCATACTCACTCCCATCCTTCAGTGAACCCAGGCCATTTTCAAGCATTCGCTCCATCTTCCTATGAGTCTTTCTGGCAGACTGTTTATACTGTGTCTTTCATCTTCTGGGTTTCAACATTTGTTACCCTACATACTTGTTTCCCTAATATATGTTTCATGAGTACTGAGTACAAGGATCTTCCCTGGGAATTATAAATAACACATCAATTATAAATAATGTATCAATATCTGTTTTTTTTTTTTCAGTACCTCAACCCTTTTCTTGGTCAGTTTTCCTTGACATAATACAATGCTGTTTCCTTTGCTAAGTTTCATTTGGGGAAAAACTTTTCTTTATTATTTTTCTGCATAACCGATTCATGGTTAGTTTTATTAGCTGACTTCCACCTTTATTAATTTGGGAATTTGAACAAGGGAAATGAAAATTTACAAATGAGGTATAAATGGATATTTCCCAAGGATAAAAATATCCATTAATGCCTGGGAATNGGTCCTTATGGAAGTGTATTTTTACTGTGTTCAGAAGTGGTTTATAAAAGAGCTGTGATGGATTCCTGTTCTGTCCAGAAGGTGCCGGGCAGTGGGAGGGTGTTTCCAGATGAGTTTACTTTCCTGTTCCCTTAGATGAGTGTTCTCAAAACTCTTCTCTCCTTGACCCTTCCCANCCGCCATCCTTCCTTAGATAATCACCACGCTTCTCACTGTGCTGGAAATAGAAATGATAGGGAGCAGCCATGTGGTACTAATACATACCACCTCCTTTGACTGCCCATAGGCCTGTTCAGGCCTCCAGTCAGGACTGGGAATGAACTGCTGATTGGCAAAAGCCAATTTCCACATCCTCCCTGCTTCCCTCCCTCCAGTGACAGTGCTCCCTCCAGTGACAGTGCTCCCTCCAGTGACAGTGCTCCTCACAGTTCTTCATTTCCTCTCCTTTTTAGATCTCCATCCTGTGAAGCTACAATGCATCCATAATTTCCTGAGCGAATTCTTAGGATAAATTGTGTGTGTGTGTGTGTGTGTGTGTGTATGTGTGTGTGTGTGTGTGTTGAGTAAAATAAACTCAGGCAAGGAAAGATAAATATACACACATATATACATATTTTATTTTCTTATTTTCTGGAGGAAATTTTCTGGAGGATCTTATGATAGCCTTCAACATCCATAGCATAGTTGGATGGAATTCACCCTTCAGCCTTCATCAGTATTTTCCTATAATTGCCACAGTTTTTATAAATGTGTACTAACTGTACAACATAATCACTTTCTTTAGGACATGTTCATAATTATCTATTATGTGTTGTGATAGTTTTCTCCTCTTCTCTTGCTTTCTCTTATCTCCCTTTCCCATTCTGGTCTCCTTCCTCTTCCAAGTAGCTTTTTCTTTACATTCTTGTCTTTTTTAAAAAGCTAGATTTCTACATATAAGATAAAATGAGATACTTGTTTTCTTTGTCTGGTATATTTTACTTACCATAATGATGTCCTGTTCTAGGCAAATGGAATAATTTTGTTTCTCTCTGTGGTTAAGCAAAATTCCATTGTGTATATATACTACTGTATCCTCTATTGGTGGGTATCTTTGTTGGTTCTGCATCTTGGTTTTTATTGTTATCGCTGGGATAAAAATGGATGTACAATATCTCTGTAATATGCTGACTTAGATTCCTGTAGGTATATACCCAGGAATGGTGTAGCTGGATCATATAGTAGTTTTGTTTTTGGTTTTTAGAGGAACCTCCATACTGATTTCTCTAGTGGCAGTAGCAGTCGGCATTTCCATTTCCATTTCCATCAAAAGTGTTTAAGAGTTTCCTCCCACCCCCTCCCAGTTCTAGGTATTAGGAACTGACTAGCAAGAATAGGGATTGACTAAAAGGCAGGGTGCTGAGAGGGTCTATAGGATGGAGGACAGTGGGTCTGCCAGGAGAACCTCTGAGTCCACAGGGAGTGGAGGAAGGGAGGCAAACAGGACACTACAGTCAGTCTGCTACAGGGCTGGAGGTGACAAGGGGAAGTTGGAATTGGGGACAGGTGGGAGAGTGAAGATTGTCAACCTGATTCCCTGGTCTGCACGGCCCGAGGGTTTCTAGGGAGAGACTGCCTTGAGTGTTGGCAGGTGAGACAAATTTGTGGAACAGAAAGGTTTGTAGGACAAAGGGAAGGCTGTAGAAGATCTGTTTTGTCCCTTTGCATGGGGCAGAGGTGGGGAAGGAGTGCAGCAGGTGGTCTACTGCAGAGCTGGGGATGAGACTGGGGAATTAGAAGTGGAGATGGGAGGGAGAGGGGAAGTTCCTGGGCTGTAGTGGCTGTGGTTTCCTGGGACACACCTCTGTTACTGATTTTCAAGTCATAAACAGATCTTTTGTATCTCTTGACCAACGTCTCCTCCAGACCTTGTCCTCCAGCTCCCCATAACCATTATTTGACAGCTTGCTTCTAAGAGTTGAAAATTTTTAAATTTTACAAATAAATAACGTCAGGCAGTACCTATATTTCCTTGCCAGGCTTACTTTACCAAGCATAAAGTCCCAGAGGTTGACCCATGTTGTTACAGAACGTGGGTCTTTTTATTTATTTATTTTTTAATTTTTTTTATTAAAACATTTGATGTACAACTGCAGAAGAGATAATATACAGATATCTTGAACATAAATACAGGTTACAAATTCTTATCCTAATAGTGAAATGTTTCACTAAAGCATGCCCAGTGATTGGGCAAAACCAAAACTTATTTTATGCTATAGTCATCCTAGGGTCCTTCCTGCTAGGTAGCCTCCCTGGAT
>LZPO01046102.1:0-16516 GCA_001675575.1 Neotoma lepida | reverse complement strand
AACAATTACTTCCCCTGCCCCCAATGGTGAATTAGCTGCATCTCAAAAGTTTCAATTTGCTTAAAATTTTTGCTAAGTACTTTAGTCTCTTATGTTATTTTGTATCATTTTATGCTTCCTAATATTTAGAAGTTGTAAATATTTTTATTTGTTATTAATGTGTCATTTATTGCACTGTGACAAAAGANNGCAAATTGTGAACCTGTTTTGACTTTGTTAACACTTTCTTATGTTATAGTGGATTTTATCATTTTTATCATTTCTGTAATTTCGTCTGTCAATCTAGTTTACCATATATGGTTTATGCTCTATTAGATTAAGCTTCTTGCCCTTTAAAAAATTAAATGAATAACATTGAGACATTATGTATCTGTTGCCCAGGACAACTTGAAACTCTTGATGTTCGTCCTCAGCATTCCTAGTGCTGGGGTTGCAGGCATGGACCACCATGCCCACCTTTTTGAGTAAGCTTCCTAGTGTACAGTTCTGGTCATCTGGGTCCTTTCTGAATTGTGTAACAGTCACAAAACACAAAAAGAGGTTTGTCAAAGTTTTCTGGTAGAACTTTTTTTTCCCATACGAGGCCTTTTCTAAGGAGGTTTGAAGAGGGAAGACTCACCATGAATGTGGGTAGCATCACTCATGAGTTGGAGTCCTTGGATGAATAGAAAAGAGAAAGCAAACGGAGTACCAGCCTTCATCTCTCTTTTTTTCCTGCCAGTAGGCACAGGGTGAGCAGCTGTCTCATGCTGCAACTGCCTTTCTCGCCACAATGGGCTTGTATCCTCTCAAACTATTAGCCAACTCAATCTCTTCCTTCTTTAAACTGTTCTTATCATAGGAGCACAAGAGAATAACTTTAAACTCTGTCGTGAGTGTTAAAACAATACAATATACATAAAAAAACCTCATCACATAAGTTTAAACTGTGTAATAAGTGTTTATGTAAAACAGTATACATGGGTTCAGGGCTCTCCATGGCTTTAGGCCTCCTTTGGGCATCTTGGAACACACCCCTAACAGTTAAGGGCAACTACCATACATTGTGATGTCATAGTGCTACAAAATAAATCTAAAGCTATAACCCATTTGAAATATGTTTTAAATGCGACAAAATGTTATTTTCACATAAATAAAGGTAGCATTTTTGCTGCAGATGGTGACTTTGTTGACGGTCCATATTTTCCCCTTTTTGTTTGAAATGGCATCTGGAGCTCATGTGCAAATCCTCGTGTATCTTATTTTCCATCCAGAACTGTGGTTCTGATCTATATACTTCTTTCCTCTTCCTTTCTTTCAGGATGCCACTCTTGTCCTCGCTGTGTTTCTTCTGTCTTCCTGCTGAGTATCACAGCTGTTCTTTCCCTTTGGGTTCTCCCAGAAGAGGCTATGAGGAGATTAGCATCTTCACAATGTTAAGTCTCCATTCACAGAAATGCTGTCTCACAAGTTGCTTAAGTCTTTCAGCAAGTTTTTTTTTCCCATGCAGTTAAAATTTTGTGGGGGTTGCAAATAGAAATTTCTACTATATTTCATCATTATTTCATTTTTATTATGTAGAGAAACCATTGGCTTTTGTCTGTTTTTGATATACCAACCTACTCCACTCTGTCCTATTAAGTCAAAGCTGATTATTTCACATTTTAAGGTAGTCTTTTTTAATGTTTATACATACATACACACACACACATGCACGCACACACACACACACACACATATATATATAATGGTGTTTTGCCTTCATTTTTGTCTGTGCACCACATGTATGCCTGGTGTCTGTGGAGACCAGAAGAGGACACTGGATCCTCTGTACCTGGAATACAGACAGTTATGAGCTACCATGTGGGTGTTAGGAACTGAACCCAAGTCCACCTTAAGAGCAGCCAACAATCTTAACCACCAAGCCCTCTCTCCTACCCATAATATAACCCTATTTGCTCTAAACCAGGGGCAATAAATGATTAGCAGAGAAATAATCAAACTATTAGATCTTCTGCATGGCCAAATGGTTGAAATAAATGTCTGTAGTTCAAGGATTTCATCACAGTATTATATCCTACCACAGAGAAGTGTATCTGTTAGCAAATTCATTTTAAAATATAAATTTCTCAGTAAAATTGAGCCTTGTACCTTCTAATGCTTGTTCTTGGCTGAGTGTTGATGCTATAGTGAAGTCACTGTTTTGTGTGGATGAGTGCAGGGAGAGAGATAGAATTCTTGTTAAACACTTAGCATCTGGACCTCCTACACTTCTCACAAATAGATGATCATTTCATTAGAGGTTGTCTTCTTCCTTGTTGTGTATTGTCTGTAGCCATTGTCTGGGAAATTTTGATCTGCACGTGATCCTGTGTGCAGATAGTTCTAAGAGTGTTTGTGGTCTGAGCCATGCCAGGAATCTCCAGGTCTGCCTTCACACCGCAGCGCCATCCAGCTACGAAAGCAAATACATGGAATTTCCACAATCAGGGAAGCAATCAAAACCATAATGATGTTTTCTTAATCAGTACGCTCTATTTCTCTTCTGATTCTTCATGCCACTGGTATGAACTAGGATCTGACTTCCCAGCGTCCCCAGTCNCTTACTTGCTCTCTGTCTCTCAGATTTGCTGAGAGAAGGGCCATGCCCATGTATCCTCAGTAGTTCTTTCTGGTTGTTTGGGAAGTGTGAACTGGGGAAATGGGTGTACATGGATCTGTGGGAGATGTTAGTAGAACAAATGTGATAGTTAACTCACCCTAGAGCTATGTGCACACACACCCTAGTTTCCAAAAAGCATAGTAGAAACATTTGCACAAAATTAATGAGTGGGTACCCGATTTCCTAGCACTTCTTTATAACTGTTAAGAACAAAGCAATGCTGATCCTTTATTCTCCTGGCTGTGTGCACAGTTGGGTATAGTGAGGCAGGCGTGTACATATGTCAGCCCATCAGAGAGGTGTGTTTGTGTGTATAGCTGCATAAAAGCACCATAGACTTCCCGGAGGCTTTGGTGTGTAGCTCTGGTAAAACCAAAAGGAGAAGCCCCTGACATCATCTTGTTCCACCTGAGAGATTGAGAGTACTTTTTGCTACATAAAAAACACACATTTGGATGGGAAATGAGTCTTAAATGTATAAAACACTGCTCTTTAATACAGATGAAAGAATGGCCCCTTGTCCAGGGCAGTCAAATCCCCATTTAAAAAAAACAAAAACAAACAAACAAACAAAAAAAGCAGAATGCAGCATCCCTGAACCCTCCCAAAGAAACCCTTCTTTATCTGCTGTGCTTTCTTTCTCAGGCTGTGAGAAACTTGGCAGGAAAGATGCCCCTAGAAAACCTTTGTGAAATTATTGGGGTTCAAAATTGGAATCTCATTCACGAAAACTTTTGTCGTTTTTGGTCTGAGCTTAGTTTTGTTTTCTTTTGTAGAGAGTTTTAAGTTTACCAAAGTAATAATGAAATTTTGATAGCAAGTAAAGCAACATAAGCACAAACANTGAAGATACTAGCAAGCCATAGGCTCCCTGCAGATTCCAGCTCACAGCAGGACATGCCTCTTACCTCCTTGGATGGGCAAAGAGCATGTAGCCCTTAGAAATTTCCCTGAGGGAAGGAACAATGCTGCACACTTCTGTAATGTACTTGCCTATCCCATAATAGATACAGATCTAACTTATCTGAGTGAATATAGGAGATACCAGTGAGGGGCCGTCTACCCCGTAGTTACTCACCGATCTCCAGTGAGACACCAGTGAGGGGCTGTCTACCCCGTAGTTATTCACCGATCTCCAGTGAGACACCAGTGAGGGGCCTTCTACCCCGTAGTTATTCACCTATCTCCAGTGAGACACCAGTGAGGGGCCGTCTACCCCGTAGTTATTCACTGATCTCCAGCGCTCTCACAGGTGTACTTTTGGGTTGTTTCTCTTTATTGCCACCACAAGCAATGCTATGTAAAATTATTACTGCATATGTAAGTATCTTTGTTCACAAACAACCTGAATCTCAGAGAATAATAAATAGTAGGAATATTATTTTCATATTAATAAAATAATTGTCAATATTTGATGAATTTCATTGAATGAAATCATTAATATAGGATTCAGTTTTTATCTTGGTGGTTTTTAAATGTCAAACTTGAGTGGTATTATTTGTATCTCTTAACTTGCATTGTGATTCCACTTTGGGAAGGCTTAAGTTATAGGGACAGATGTTGGAGTATTTTCTCTAAAAAATTCTGCCCAATTACAAAATGACTTCATCTTGGCAATGTTCAATGTTGTTAATAACCTAGTGAAATTTATATACATACTCATCAAGAATAGCAGAATTTGAATTCACACTTTGTATTTAAATATTTATGCTACATCAATACCCCCTATTTTGTGCGGGTGAGGAGACTCCACTCCAAGGCCAGTTGCCAGTTTGGTCAGTGTTACAAGTAAATCCAGATCCCTGGCACTTTGTTGCAGTTGTTCACAGGACACTTGAGCTCTTGTTTCACAACACTTTCTGTTTATGGTGTCTTGGGCACTTGTACTGTAAGCCTATTTCTGTATGCTTAGGGAGTGTGCCTGCCTTCCAGAGGCCATCAGAGCACTGGGTACCACTGGGCACGTGGGCTGGGAGCACAGACAAAGGGGAGCTAGGCTCTGTGATTGGGCTACGCGGTGTGGACCATTTGTACCTCCGACACTTTGTTTTCCGGCTATACTACACTTGGCAGAAGATTCTTAGCAGTAGCTTCACATGTCCAAAACTGAGAGCTGGACTTAGATTACTGATCATGGAAAGGTTGGAAACTGCATCTCAGTAGAAGTGGACACTCTGAAATCTCTGCACAATGAGAAAAATAAAACTGCCACAACTTACTGTTTGGTGATTCAGTGTCACACAAAGTGAAAGTGGGATGCAGATACTGTGCATGGCTGGTTTGCTCATTAGAAACCTATGTGCACTTAAATGCAAACATTTTTCTGAGTTAAGCTACCAAGTTTTGATAGATTTCGAGATTGGGTAGTTATTTTTTCGTTTGTATTATGTGGTTCTCCGAGGTCTGGCATACTGTCTTGTCACTGTGAAGATGAAAGACAAGCCCTAGTTCTGTGAAGGAAAAGAGTGCCTAATGCCCTGAGTGAGAAATTTGTGCTCGTAATGCTTACTGAGCTTAGTCTAACCTGAAACTTAGTACACCGTTGGCACTGTACCGAGCATCTATTGTGGCAATCAGGATGCACATCTAATGATTTAAAAAGAAAAGTAGACATGTGACATGTGGGCAATTTTAGGAGTGTGTGTTTGGTGTAGATTCTCTTAGAGAAGCTGTGGTGCTTCAGAGCAGGAACTGTGGGTCCATGTTTCTTAAGACATGACTCGGGGTTTGTTATGTTTTGTTTTAGGTGTTCTGTTGTTGTTTTGTGTGTTTCTTTGCGCTTTTAATGACCAGTTTAACTTCAGCAAAGGAGAAGCCCTGCTCACTTGAAGCACACCTCTCCCCTCCTTTATACTTCACAAATAAAAGTTCCTAGAAGGCTTGTCNTCAAAGTGGAAAGAAAGACCATGGAATGCTCTGTATCTGTGCCCGCCACGCAAGGTGAAAACAAGCATTCGCATGTAGCAAANTGTGCTAACTGGGGAGGATTGGCATTGTGGTCACAGAAGCATAATCCATTCTGTTAGAGTGCAGGGGCAGAGCTAAAACCACTGGCCAGCATGTGCCCCTGTTCCCTTAGGACCTCTCTGGCACCTCTAAAACACTTCAATAAAATTTTCTCCAAAGTATAAATAATTTCTTTAAAAAGATACAGAGACAGGGAAGGAGGGAGGGAGGAAAAGCTAAGTGTACTGNTTATTTTTCTATTTTTGACTGCTAGGTTTTCCTGACTCCTTTCCTTCTGTAATCACGTGATATCTACCACATTAAATTGGCCATTTGGGTTCATTGAATCAATATATGGAGTCCCGTTTCCAGTTAGCTTGTGTTTTTGCATTCTTGAGAAAATCTTTAGACTGTGGATCAGATCCTGATGGACACCACNGCCTGCTGATGAGCCCTGAGTGCTCTTCAGCATGCTCACCTAGTGTATGCCTTTAAATTGATTATTTTAAGATATACTTTCTACTTTGACCTCCACTATCAAGACATTATGCTTTCACCTGCCAGTTAAATATGTGTGCACCAACTAAACTTCTTCTGGGGTTTAAGAGTTCCAAACATACAGTTTTTACTCTTTCTTCCATTCAGCAGTGACCATCTGTCCCTTCCTTAGTTCTAAGTGACACTAAATACCCTCAGCCTAGTTCTTCAGTGTAGGTCACCTCTGCCACCTTCTTGAAGGTCAGATCATCTTGAAAGTTTGCTTTTAGCAAGCATGCATGCAACTGCATATACTTAACCGAATCAGGGCTTTCCTTCCAGACAAGTGATTCTGCTCTTGTCATTCATCCTTTTTACATGGTCAGATTCGTACTTCATTTGATCATTTCTAAAGCACCAACAAAGATAAAATGTAATAAATGTAGTTTAGTGTATTATAGATGAGGGACATGCGCTACTATGTCTCCATTAGACAAAGTATTTTTAAAAAATGTTTCTACTTGTTTTCCTTTTAATTGAAAGAAAATTTAAGATGATTTATGTGTAGTGTTTTATTTTTCTCCTAAAATGTCAAGTAATTGGGCCATCGGGGTAACTATTAAGAGAAAGGTGCTTGCCACACAATTCTGAGACACATGGAAAGCGAGAACCTACTCCACACAGTTGTCCCTAGCCTCCACCTGTGTGCTATGGTAAGAGACATGTATACACAATAATAACTTTAAAAATCTAGAAGCTGAGTAGACTGTCCAGATGAGAGTTGAACGCACTGTGTTCAGACATATTCCCCTGAGCTGGAAACTTCACCCTNATTTAAGAAGCATGCATCCTGCTACCTGGTTTCAAGAATAGAGGCACACATTCTACCTCAGAAGTTGATGGACCCTTAATGTACTCTTGAAGTTTAAATAGTAGATCATCTTTTTCTGTTTTATACTCGATAAGCAAGCTGATTTGTTTGAGAGAACTAAAGTGTTCATCTTTTGCTTTTGCTGTTATTCAAAATAGTCTGAGAGAAATATAACTTCTGGAATGTTTCTATGTCATCTTTGAGATCTGAAGAATAGATTTTTAAAGTAGAAATATATGCCATAAATATTTTAGCTAAAAAAAATCAATAAAAATAGGTGTAACAGTTATCAGCATTTTCATTAAGTCTGTTGTGTATAAAGTCATCCTTGGGATTCAGTGTGTAGATGCTCACACTTATTGAAATGTGATGCTCACAGACATGTGCAAACAAGATGACACAGAATGAGCTATAAGAACATGAAATGCTCCGAGATATCCACATTATTTCTGAATAAATGAGATGTGCTCCAGTACACACAATGAAAACAATGTAGACTTGTCTACAGAATTCAATGATCATAATGGAAAGCTTATATATTTTTTCTTTATTGATCATTCATAGAATTTCAGGCTTCCTAACTGAATTGACAAAGTTGTACCCTTTTGTAGTGACTAATGACAGGTGACAGAGCAGCACAGAATATTTCCTAATTTGCCACTACAGTTTTCATCAAAAGAATGCCCGCCCCCAAATAAACAACAAACAAAAATAACCACACACACATTAGGTCTGCCCCATCAATTACTAGAATTCCATTTGTTGTTTAAGAAGACATGTTTCTTTAATGTGACAGGCTTTATAGGGTTTTAGTTTCTTCAGGACACTGGGGAGAGAGATAAATGAAGGCACTTGTTTTAGCTTTATAACTTTTACTGGCATCTACCCACAAGAAATAAAACAGACTATAAACTGATAGTCTTAGCTAGGTATGTTTTAGAAACCTTTTTGTATGTCAGCTTCAAGAAAGTGTTCAACAACCCAAAAGTTGACATGAACTACATTTCAGCCCTCATAATATTAAACCCATATTTTTATTTTGGTATAATGCCCATATAACCACATCAAACGTACTCTCTGCACCTGCTGGGTTATTTAGTAAACTTGCAGGAAGTAATAGCTGTTTTTTTCTAAGAGTTAATTTTATGTGTTATGTGTCAGAAGAAAATATGTAAGACTTAGTTTTCAAATTCCCATATGTCCTTGCTTGTAGGACTAAAGGTGCTTTGAATTTGGGTGGAGAACTGATATGGCTGAAATGTTCTGTTTTTTTGTGTGTGCNAGTAGTGGTAGTAATAGTACTAGTAGTAATAATACTAGTAATAATAGTAGTAGTAGTAGCTAAAATCTCAGTACAGGTTGAGTGCTCCTTCTCCATAATGCTTTAGACTAGAAGTGCTTTGGATTTCAAATTTTCCACTTTTGTGAATATTTGCATATATATATATATATATGTATATGGAGATCTCAAGTTTAAATACAGAATTCATTTGTGTTTTATATATTCCTTACACATACAACCTGAAGATAATTTTTACAATAATTTTAATTTCTTTTTAATCAACATACAAAATATTGGGTTTATTATATTTTCACAAGACCTTGTCACTGTACTTTGTTTCTGTTTGTCCTCATTGCCCTCTCTTGCCACCCCTGCAACTTCCCACTGGTCTCTTTCCTCCTNCCAATTAGTATCCTCCATGCTGATGTCAAATGGATAGATGGACAGACAGACAGGCAGGCAGGCAGGCAGAGTCTCGATAGGAGAGAAAGTATGTGATATTTNTATTTCTCCCTCCCATACCCATTACTGTCTTCTGCCCTGTTCACTTCAATCCCTTGTCCTGAAATAGCCCCCTTCTATTTTTCCATGCCATATGTATACATATATATATACACACATATGTATGTGTGTGTGACATTTCTGTAGTGGGGAGAGAGAGAATTAAATTTAGATTCTTTGTATGAGAGAAAGTGTGATATTTATCAGAGTTTGATATGATGTCACTTCACTCCAGCTCCATCCATTTTCTGGCAAATCCCATCATTCTTTATGGCTGAGTATAACTCCCCTGTATATCTGCACCACATTTTCATCACCCATTCCTCTGTTGATAAGAATTTACACTGATTCCATATCTTACTTGTCGTGAATGGTGAAGCAAAAAACATGGATATGCAGATATTTCTGTGGCATGCTTACAGTCCTTTGTGTATATACCCAGGAGTCATACAACTAGATCACCCATAAGTCCGCTGTTAATTTTTTGAGGAAGTTGCATGCTGACTTCCATGGTGGCTGCACAGTTTACCTTCCTACCAACAATGTGTAATGGTTCCCTTCTCCTCACATCCTTATCAGCATTTGTTACTTGTTCTTTTGATGATAGCCATTCTGACAGAAGTGATGTGGAAATTCAGTGAAGTTTGGATTTTATTTCTCTAAGATCATTGAGCCTGATTGAAAAGTATCTATTGACCATTTGTAGTTCTTCTTTTNAGGACTGTCTGTTTGTTAGTCTATTTATTGATTGGATGAGTTGGGAGTGGTTCATGTTTGATTCTTGAGTTCTATATTCTAGATGTTTTCAGAATGTCTTTACCCATATCCCTTTATCTTGAAGTGTTTTATGTTTTCCTCTGTTTTCCTTTCTTACATTAAGATCATTTTTAATTGATTTTTGTACAAGGTGAGAGAGAGAGAGAGAGAGAGAGAGAGAGAGAGAGAGAGAGAGATCTAGTACCCCATTTGCTAAAGAGACTGTCTGCTAGCCAGTGTATGTTTTGGGGACCTTTGTTGATAATCAAGTAACTGTAGCTCTTGATTTAAGGGTTTATTTGCATGGCCTCTGTTCTATTGCATAAATTTGTATGTCATTTCTATCCCAGTACCATAATGTTTGTGAAATTAGGACCCTGAAGTATGACTTGAAGTCAAGGATTGTGATACCTTCAGTATTGCTCCTTGTGCTCAGGCTTTGGCTACTCAGGGCCTTTTGTACTTAGGAATTTTAGGATTGTTTTCCATATTCCTGTGAAGAATGGAATTTTGATCAGGATTATATTGAATTTGTAGGTCTCTTTTTGTAATACAGCCATTCCCACAATATTCATTCTCCTGACCCATGAGCATGAGAGGCATTTCCATCTTCTAGTGTCTTCAGCTTCTTCCTTCCATGTTTTAAATTTTTCATCTTAGAGATCTTTCCACTCAAGGATTAGATTGATTCTTAAGTATTTATTTTATTTATTATAGCACTTCTACAGGGAATGGGATTTTCCCTCTAATATCTTTCTTGGCAAGTTCATTATTGGCTATAAAAAGCTACTGTTTTTTATATGTTCATTTTGCATCATGACACTTTGCTCAAAGTGTTGATCAGTTGTAAGAGTTTTCTGGTGGCATCTTTTTTAAATGTAGGATTGTGTAGTTCTAGCTTGCTTTTGATTGCTATGATAAACCACCCTGACCAAAAGTAGGTTAGGGGGAAAGGATTTACTTAGCTTACACCTCCAGGTCACAGTCCATCATTGAGAGAACTGAAGCAGAAACCATGGAGGAATGCTGCTTACTGACTTTGCTGTGTTGCTTGCTCATCTACTTTCTTCTACATCCCAAACCTACCTGCCTAGGGATGGTACTGCCCACAGTGGGATAGACCCTCTCANATCAACCATCAAATAAGACAGTTTCTCACACATGTGGCCAAAGACCAANCAGATTGAGGCAGTCTTCATTTGAGATCCCCTCTTCCCATGTGACACTAGGTTGTTTCAAGCTAAAAATAAAACTAACCAGTGCACATATCTACAAATAAGGTAATTTGACTTTCCTTTCCTATATTCTTGTTATTTTTATCTCATGCATTGTTGTTCTAGTTAAGACTTCAGAACACTCTATTGAATATGAGAGGAGAGAGTAGACTACTTGTTTTGTCCCTGATTTTAGAAGAAATCCTTCCAAATTCCTCCTATTTAGTATCCTATTTTGGATACAACTTTATCATAGATAGCGCTTACTATATTGAGGTAGGTACCTTCTATTCCTGGTTTCTTTGGGACTTTTTAACATGAAGAGATATTAAACTTCTTCACAAATCATTTTGTCATCTATTGAGATCATTGTATGTTTTCTTTATGCTGGGTATGTCTGTGGGATATAGTATTTGCATTCTTGGAAGGAAACAACTTTATAATGGGGTATTATCTTTTTAATGAGCTGTTGAATTTGGTTTAAGTCTTTTAGTGTGAATTTCTCATTCTCTGTTAATGATGAGTGGTGGTGTATAGTGTTCCTTTTTGTTACGCTGTTAGTTTATCAGAACAGCCCTGGCTCTGTAGAATGAGTTTGTTTACGTCCTTCCCCTTCTGCCTTAGAGGCTAGTTTGAGAAGCACTTCACTTGTTCTTTCTTAAGTATCTGGTAGAATTCAGGGGCAGGTCTATGTTACCATGACTTTTCTTTGAGGGAGACTATTGCTCATTGTAGATATGTTTATGTTGTCCTATACTCATGGTTGGATTTGTTTTAGGTCCTATGTATGTAAGAATTTATCCATGTTTTCTAGATTTAATGGATTTAATTTTTGATTTTTATTTCTTTGTTTGTTTCCTACAGGTCTTCAAAGTATTCCCTAGTAGTCTTCTAGATCTCACTAGTGTTCACTATGATGTTTCCTTTTTCAGGGCTGATTGTATTGACTCGAGTCATTAGCTTTTTCTTTAGTGTAGTTTATTTTATTTAAAGAGCCAAGTCTGTGTTTCATTGATTCTCTGTGTTGTTCTTCTAGCCTGCATTTCATTAATTTCTGCACCAATCCTTAGTATTTCTTTGCTTGTAATTTTGACTTTGGCTTGTCCTTGTTTGCCTACAATCTATATTATTTATTTGAGTTGTGTCTGGTTTTCTAATGTAAGCACTGATAGCTATGAGCTTTCCTCTTAGAACTGCCTTTGCTGTATTCCAGAAATCTGATGGGCTGTTTTCATTGGATTTTAGGAATTATTTAATGTCCTTTCTGGTTTCCTCAGTGATTGACTGATCATTTAAAAGTCTACTCTTCAATCTCCCTGTTAAAAACAAAGAGAAGGAGTAAGCTCTGAAGCTAAAATTATCTAGGAGTAAAAAGAAAAATAGTGAATGAATTTAAAAAATGGAAAAAAAGCAAGGTTTTATTAATTAATTAAAGAGAAGACTGGAGAAAATATTACAGAGAGGGGAAGAATGGAGTAAGAAATAAAAAAGATCCGATTGTACATTGACTACAGATGCATGGACACAATTAGATACATATTAGAAAAGGGTTTAAAATTTTAAATTAAGCTCTTTTTAAAAATAATATAAAAATAATACCCAAAGTATATCAAAGTACAGAAAAGGAAACAAATATTCAGAGTGTAATTAGAGATTACACAGGTTTAGTAAAAATCTTTGTATAAATATACGTATATAATTTAAATGAAAGTCTCTCATCTGGGCTGGCTGACACTGTCCCATTAATAAGCCAAAGACTATCTAAAACAAAACAAAACTAAGGAAAAAAAAACAGGCATGAGAAGCTCTCTTTTGAGTTCAAGGTCAAGGTTGTCCAAGAGACTCCTAAAACATTACAGGCTATTGATACTGCCCTTGGTTGCCCTGCAAAGATGGAAGATAAGTTCCTATTGCTGAAGACACCATTCACTTCAGATACAGAACCCAGAGGGCCTGAGCTGGAACTGACATAAATGCATCCTCCCTGAGGACTAGCTTTCGTGGTACCTAATGGCACCATGCAAGATTCCAAAGGAAGGAATCAACCAACAGTCCTACTTAGCTGTGATGCCACAACAATGATCAACATGGCACAATAACCCTAAGGTGCAGTAGTGGCACACATACCTTGGCAGTTACCAATAGCTCTCTAATTTTACTTAAGACCTACTCAACAAAAAGGAAATCATACCTAGTATCCCAACAAAATATCCAGGGCTATTGAAGTCATGGATCTTGAAGTAGAAACTGCAATCACTACTTTGCTAAACCACCATAATCTGTAACTACATAACACTCTTAATATTTGTCCTTATAACCCACAGATAAGTGTGGTCCTTACCCTCATCAAGGAAACTTCTTTTTGCAAGAGATGGAAGCTAATACGGAAAACCTCAAGGAATCAAAATACAAAGCTTTGAAGTCCAGTCCCAGTATTATATCTACAGACTATATTCCCAGGGAAGAGCACACCAAATGGTTATCTAGTACCAAACAGTCAGCCCTGAAAACATATATGCAAATACTGTTACACAAATTGAAGAGTTTATATTTAGGAATATATATGTGTATGCATATACATATATGCATGTAACAACAATTAATGAAGAAAGAGTTCATGGAATTGAAAGTGACTAACAAGGGGTAGAAGGGAGGCTTTGGAGGGAGGAAAGAAAAGGGGGAATGATGTAATTATAATCTCAAAAATAAAAGAAAAATATTTAAAAATAAAAAATCAAAATAATATCCAAAGTGTGTTTTAAAAAATGTCAAAAGAGGCATCAGAGGAGCAAGAAAAGAACTATGTTTTTAATGAGCAACTATTTCAGCAGCTGTGTCTCTACCCTCTACTACTGGAGTCTGCCAAGTAGGAGGTGGTCAGCATAAGCTAGAGTCTCCTCACCTTCCTACCATTTAGGCCCAGATCAGTCAAATGTGAGGTGTCCTCCCTGTAGTAGCTTCACTGCTTTAATTATCCNTGGATATGAAAGAGACAAAGAAGTATTTCCACAATGTTCAATAAAAACAGCCTAAATGTTAAGGACAAGGGACACAACACAGTTGTCAACATAGTTTTCAGCCCTGAGTCAGTGATACTGCAAAGTGGATTATTATCCCTGTGAGTCAGACAGGTCTGGGCTTAATCTCTAGATATAGTATTTGCAGATACATGGCCTAACCTCTCTAAAGATGAATTTACTCAGGAAAAATCATGGTCATTGTACAGTATGCTCAGTGAGTAAGGTGCTTGTGAAAACTACCACTTAGCATATGTCTTGTGGTAAGCATTGAATTGGCTATCAATGTGCCCAGTCATTGTAATTACCTTATTGTAATTATTGTAAATGGGATTATACCAATATATTCATAATTATAATTAATAACAGTTATATTCAATGATATATCATATATCACTAATTAATAGTGAAGGGTAGCAAACTTTAATAGCCCCTAAGTAAGTCAGCAGAAATTTGGAGGTCCAATTAACTAGAACTACCCTTCCATTTACTTCTGAAGACTGACTGATTCCTGGCTTCCCTTCCTCCTTTTCCAGAGCAACTGGAAATTGGCTGTCCTGAACTCTGATCACTGCTGTTTTGAAAGCTTTCTGTGTGGGAGATTGAACATTGCCTGTGAAACGTTACCTGTTCTTGCTATTTGAGTGCATGTTTTATTGCAAATATTATGATAAACGTGAGCCAGTCTCCTTGTTTGTGGAACCTGCTTTAAAATAGGAAACCCTTTGATTTGGTTGCCCTGTTTAGCTTGTTTCATTCTAACAGGTACATTTGCGATGTTTCAAAATTAGTTATCATATGTACTCATTTTGTGTTGGCTTAATTGTCTGGGGTTTTTTGTTTTGTTTTTGTTGGAGATGGGGGTGGTGGTTGGTTGGTTGGTTGGTTGGTTGGTTGGTCTGCATATGCTTTGCACATTCAGAAGGCACTACAGTATTATTAAACCTATTTTGATCTGAGGCCTGCAATCCAGGAAGGGAAGAGAGAAGATGTGTGGCGCTCTACGCTTTCCTTCAGAATTCCTCAGCTAGCCTGTGAGCTGAAGACTCACACAAGTGCAGGCCAATAGCAGACGCTGTAAGTTCCTGCTTAGGCTTGGAAACAAGGGTTTGCTGTGGGCTTTACTGAGAGCCTTACCCTTACCTAAGGCGAGTAAGCCATCCCGAGGGCTTTTATGCTTCAAGTAAGTACTCTGGGGTCTCGACAGAGGGTCCTGAAGCTGGCAGGCTGGGTCCCAGACACTGTATTAGAAGGCCTGTCCTCAGGGTAATAGGACCAGAGTACTTGAGCAGTAATGAAGAAGAATTCTTCTGGTGTTAGCTAACTTACTTTCAGAGAAAATTCCTTTATCATCTATGTCTTTTGATTAATGTACCATATGTTTCTGCCCTTTAATCATACAATGGAGAACCTTTACCTAAAGTATACACAAAAAAAAGATGTGTTGCCTTTTTCAATTTTATCAAGATAGTGAAACAATGCAGTGTGAAATTCCAAGACATTGTCTCCAGATGAGCACACACTTCTTATAACCTGTTACCTTGCTCATTTTCAAATGTGCTCACAGATTATTATCTCACTTGTAACTAAACAGTCCAACTAGTGATTCTGAAAATTTAAAGAGTAGTAAATGTGAAGTTCTGTGTAATGGTGTGTATTTTTAAAGGAATTATCTCAAATAACTTCATCTCATAGGGACACATTGTCACAGATGTTTGCAAATCTAAGTTTAAAACTGATGTAAGTATTTAAGAAAACTGAAATAATGTCAGTGGTAAAATTTATTTTACCAAGTGCAGATGTAAGACATCAAGTTCTCAGACTGATGGCAGAATTAACAAAAAACACCATCTGGTTCAATAATTATCTGAAAATACCCATATTCTTGGATTTGTTTAATACCACTTAGTTTCCAGCTTTATTTTATCTGAGTTTGCACACCAACCAGACTAGGTTGTACAAAACGGAGACTACTTCCATCTGATCATTTTTAAAACTGTGTGTTTGCATGAATAATGAATCTTTGAATTGTTACTAAACAAGCAAATTATTTGCGTATGTGTCACATCGGTTATCAAGTTTGCACATGTGACAGTTTCAACAGCCATCACGTAAAATGCATAGAGCTTGTAACCATATGTTTTTGCTTGACAAAAAGCTAAAACTCAAGATCAATTTTCAATATGGAATGCACAAATTAACACTTTAAAATGCACCACAATATGTACAGCTTGGCAAAATTTGCAGAAATAGCACGTTTCTAGATATTAACTGATATCTTTGGATCCGACCTTAAGGTATTCAATCATTTTGATTAAAAGACTGATTTCTCATAAAACCACAGTCTGTTGGAGGCGCAAAGCCAATGACATTTGAGCATTCATATATTTTCATAAACTTTGAACAATGTCAGTGAGACACCTCTTCAATCTTGGCCACACAACAGCAGGGTATTCAATCTTTCTTTAGTTTAAGACAGAAAATTTGAATATCAGCATAGGGTTATAAATGTGGTGTGTTCTGTGGAGTTTTAAGGTGCAGTTCTGTGCAATGTATAGAACATCTTGCTTTGCCCTCCTAGCCACTGTTTTTCCTTCTCTTTATCCCTTGCTGTTCTACAAAGGTAGTTGATGATCTGAAAGTGTTTTGTTCTGTAAAAGCAGTTCCTTTGGAGATTTTCCCTGATGTGAGATGGGTGCTTTCAAAAATGGCTACTTACAGATCAGAATGCTCAATTACTCAAGTGCTGTGATGATACAGATGCCCTGATATTTCTTCAGCAACTTTGTCATCTTTTGAACATAATAATTA